>WNWK01052521.1:0-12157 GCA_009830355.1 Cherax destructor
AAAAATTTTCCCCTAAAATGGGACATGGCATTGTCATGGTAAAAGTCGCCAGCATGGATTGCAACAGCTTTCTCAGGGTGATGTTCCTCCACAAATGAATGCACCCTACTCCACTGCACAAATCTCCTTAATCTCTGAAGGCGGCACCTTCTTCCATCTCTCTTCCTCCTTCTCTAAAGCAATTTCCTGCACTGTGGTCTGTTGCTGTTGCAGATGAAGCTCTTGCAGCTCTTCAGTGGTTAGCTCTTCATTGTGGTCCTCCACCAACTCTTCCACATCCTGGCCACTCACATCCAACCCCATGGAATTCCCCAATGCCACAATACTTTCCACAACAGGCAGAGGGTCAACAGGGTCAGCCCCAAACCCTTCAAAATCCCTCTCTTGGACACAATCTGGCCACAATTTTCTCCAAGCAGAGTTCATCATCCTGGAAGTCACTCCCTGCGAAGCCTTATCTTTAAGGCTTATGCAATGGAAGATACTGAAGTAATCCCTCCAGAACTTTCTTAGGGTCAATTCAGAGTCAGAGTTTATGTCAAAGCACCTTTGAAACATTGCTTTGGTGTACAGTTTTTTGAAGTTTGCAATGATTTGCTGGTCCATTCATTGGCTGGATGAGAGGAGTGGTGTTAGGAGGCAAGAACTTCACTGTAACAAAACTGAATTCCTTAGACAATTGGTCTTCCACGTCTGGATGAGCAGGAGCATTGTCAATTAACAGGAGGCACTGAAGTGGCAATTTATTATCCAGGAGGTATTTCTTCACACTCGGGCCAAACACTTCATTGAACCATTCCAGGAAAATTTCCCTTGTGACCCTTGCCTTACACATCACACACAATTTACTCTTGACGACACTGTTTTTCTTGAACACTCTGGGATTTTCAGAGTGATACACCAGTAAAGGCTTCACTTTGAAATCCCCACTAGCATTACCACACAACAAGAGAGTTAGCCTGTCTTTCATAATTATTATTATTATAATCAAAAGAAGCGCTAAACCACAAGGGTTATACAGCCTGTCTTTCATAAGCTTGTGTCCTGGCAGTGCCTTTTCCTCCTGCGTGATGTAGGTCCTCTTTGGCATTTTCTTCCAAAACAGGCCTGTTTCGTCACAATTGAACACTTGTTGGGGTTGGAATTTTTCAGCCTCTACATGTTTTGAATTCCCGAACGAATTTTTCAGTCGCATGTTTGTCTGAACTGGCACCCTCACCATGCCTTACAACACTGTATGCCACTTCGATTCTTGAATTTTTCGAACCAGCCTTTGCTGGCCTTAAATTCACCAAAATCAGCACTCGTTCCAGGCATTTTCTTTATGAGATTGTCATGCAACCGCCTTGCCTTTTCACAAATTATCGACTGCACAACACTATCTCCCGCTAATTGTTTCTCGTTGATCCTCAACAACAATTTCTCCACTTCAAATGTTTGTGATCTGTTTCGTTATCACATTCACCCCTTTCGCAACATCAATGGAACTGATGGTTGATTGCCAAGGTTGGCAATACGTATGCCACTATCACATTTTTCTACGATTTCTTTTTTCAATTCTACGGTGTTCCTCACTTTCTTTATACAAATACAATTTTATTTCTTTGCTTGCGTACATGGGTTTACATTACAATCATAAATTCAGGTGCAAGGAGAGCCTCTGGCATGCCTTGACATTAGAGGCAGCTTAATGTAATGGCTTATAGACTATGAACATGGAGAATATATAATAGCTAAATTTAAATCCAATTATCTACAAAAACCTCTCACAGTTATAAACATCTATAGATTACCACAATCAAACATTCAGCAATTTAGTGAAAAATTAGGAAGTATGATTACTGATGCACACATGAACAAAGACCACTTAATCCTCACAGGTGACTTCAATATAAACCTCCTACAAGATCAGGACCCACTAGTAACTGAATTCACAAACACTATGAGCAACTGCTTGCTGCTCCCGACCATAACAAAACCTACGAGAATCTCTGAGACCTGTGCCTCTCTATTAGACCATATCTGGACTAACACCATATCCCCATTAAAATCAGGCATAATCACAGACAATACCACTGACCACTACCCGACCTTTCTCATAACAAATCTCGGAAAATTACCACTAGAGACTACTAAAGTTACCTTCAGACTACATAATGAGACAGCTATAAATAGCTTTATAACAGCTATGACAAACATTGACTGGCAAACAGAAATAGACAACTTCCCAGATACTGACTTATGTATTAATAATTTTCTTAAAAAGACCCAATACCTCTATAATAAGCACTGCCCTAAAAAAACTAAACAAATTACAACTAAAAGATTAAATAGTCCCTGGCTAACCCCCAGCATACTCAAGTCCATTAATATAAAGCACCTATATGAAAAACAGTACAGAATGGGACAAATATCAGATAGGGAAAACCCTATCTGAAATTCTAGGAACAAAAAAGATATCCACAAACAGAACAATCAAACTAACAAAACCAGATGAACCCCTACTCCCACCTATTGAAACAGCAAACAAACTCAATGATTTCTTCTCCACCATAGGTAAAAAGCTGGCAAGCAAAATCCCAAGTTCTAATACTCCACCTAACGACTATCTCACTGGCACCTATCCGAACACACTATTCCTAGCCCCAACCAACCCAATAGAAGTTTCACTTATAATCAACACATTAAAAAACAAAGCAGGTGACCTAAATAACTTACCACCTTATATATACATAAAAGCCTCTCAAGTTCTCTCACCAATTATTGCAACACTTTTTAACAAATCCATTGAATCCTCTACCTTCCCATCAATACTCAAAATAGCGAGGGTCACCCCAATACATAAGGGAGGAGATCAAGCAGACCTGAATAACTACAGGCCGATATCTAACTTACCCCTTCTCTCCAAAATCTTTGAAAAATTAATTCAGACAAATATATTCCTACCTCACCTCCAACAACGTACTCAACCACTGTCAATTTGGATTCAGGCCTAATAAAAATACAAATGATGCCATTATACACATGTTAGAAATAATTTACACCGCCCTTGAGAAAAAAAAAATCCCAGTGGGAATCTTCATTGATTTACGTAAAGCTTTTGATACAGTTGACCATGATCTGTTACACTTAAAATTATCGCACTATGGTATAAGAGGACACTCCCTAAACTACCTAAAATCATACCTTAGCAACAGAAACCAATATGTGTACACAAATGGAGCTAGCTCCACCGCGCAAACTATTACCGTAGGTGTCCCACAGGAAGTGTTCTTGGCCACTACTCTTTCTCATATACATTAACGACCTACCAAATGCATCTCAACTACTCAAACCCATACTTTTTGCAGATGACACTACATACGTTATCTCTCACCCAAGCCCAGACACACTAGCCAACACTACAAATACTGAATTGCAGAAAATATCTACCTGGATGATGACCAACAAACTTACTCTCAATATTGATAAAACCTATTTTATCCAGTTTGGGAACAGAGCTACAAACGCACCACTTAACATAATGATAAACGGGTCCCCTATCGCAAAACTCACAGAGGGAAAATTCTTAGGAATACATCTTGACAGTGGCCTCAAATTTCAGACACATATACAACAAATCTCCAAGAAAGTCTCAAAGACCATGGGAATACTATCCAAGATACGGTACTATGTTCCACAACCAGCTCTCCTTACCCTATATCACTCACTCATTTACCCCTACCTCACCTATGGAATCTGCGCATGGGGCTCTACATCAATAACTCATCTCAGACCACTAATAACACAACAAAAGGCAGCAGTTAGAATGATAACAAATTCTCACTCCAGGCAACATACTCCACCAATATTCAAAAACCTAAACTTACTCACCATACAAGACATCCATACTTTTTACTGTGCCTATTACATACATAGAACACTCTATGCAGATATTAACCCACCACTCAAACTTCTCCTTACTAATTTTAACAGGACACATGACCATAACACTAGACACAGATCACTCCTCGATGTTCCCGTGTCCACCTAACACTATGTAAAAACTCAATGCACATAAAAGGCACGAAAATTTGGAATTCATTACCTGTCATTGCCAAAGAAACCCTACCTGTAACCCAATTCAAAACGATGCTAAAAACCACCTTCTCACCCAAAGCTAATTGCTCCTTATCAACCATTCCCAGCAAAGTAGAATATTCATAACGTAAAACCTGACCATTCAAGTCAATGTAATGTATGAATGAACGAATGAATGAATGTAAAACCTGTTATGAATAATACTTACCTAGCTAATTATTCCCACAACACTTACATTATAATGACCACGTAAACTAACTGCAATGCAATTAATTGTTTTAAATTGTTATCTCACTCAATTAGTTGCATTGCTGCAATAAATTGCTGCAATTAATTGATATGTTCAACTTATATTCAAACTTTATAACTTAGATATGCAACTTTACTTATTTTATAAATTATCAACCATAACTTTTTGTTGCTGCAATAAATTGCTACAATTAATTGATATGTTCAACTTATATTCAAACTTTATAACTTAGATATGCATCTTTACTTATTTTATAAATTATCAACCATAACTTTTTATCATTTTATTATTATTATTGCTTTAATTTGTTTAATCTGATTTAATTAATTTTATAATGAAGACAAAAGTACAAAACTATGTTCAAATTTCGTATGTTCAAATTTCATAGCTTAAATACTCACCTTTACTCATTGTATACTATCTACAAAAATTCTTACAATCTAGTTTTAAGTTAATTTTAAGTCTGCCCAAAATGCCCTGCATACTAGGGGCTTTTGGCATGTACACCTCATGTAATCTCAACAACCAAATGTAATTCTTTGTATCATGTCCAAATAAAAATTATTATTATTATTATTATTATAATATTGGAGTAATTGAGTGAGTTTGAATTGGTAGATCGTTCAAATTATGATATGATGATAATACATTGTTCATTACAAATTGATGCTAGACATTGTAACAAGTGTTTAGTAGGATGGAATATAATAGTAAAAATTAAATTATCTTAATGCAAATAACCAAAGGACTGTCACTAGGAGCTTTCTTTGGGCCCATGGTGGCTTATTTAGCAGACACACTAAACAATTGCCAAAAACAACAGATTAGTACAGTGGACCCCCCGGGTTACGTACTGCTCCAAACTCGAACAATATGTAAGTGTTTTTGTAAGTGTATTTTTGGGGTCTAAAAGGACTAATCTAATTTACATTATTCCTTATGGGAACAAATTCGTTCGTAACGGCACTTTAATAGCATTCTGGAACAAAATAATGACGTAATCTGGGGGTCCACTGTACAGTGGTCCTTGGTTTTGCCGAAAATTCATTCCACAATGCTGCTCAAGTGCCATTACGACAATTCTTCCTTAAGAAATAATGTCACGTAGGTTAAGTCTATATCAGACCCCAAAAATACACTTGCAACAGCACTTACGAAAATACACTTACATAAATGTTCGAGTTTGGAGATGCACAAAAACCGAGGGACCACTGTATTACGAAATGTTTCGTATGACCTCGCAGGATATGTTCACTCACCGAGAAACATGACACTGCCTCAGAATGTATGTGGGAGGCAGCTTTGTGAACACTGGACATGTTCCGTACCATCGACGAAAACGGAGCCAATATTTTGACGAAAAAACTCGGCGAAAACGAGATCGACGAATAGGGAGGGTCAATGTATAAACAATGTTATTTGTGTCTACTGTACTATTTTAATTATTTTTAACACAATGGTCATCTCTAACTCTGGGGACTCGTCTGTGATAGGACATTCTAGCAGGATGCCACTACCAGTGACATCAAAACTGAAAGGATGTGACACATCTTTCACATGGTTAATCATCGAGGTTTTTGATATTTCCTCAATCACTTGCAGCCACAGCCATCTCAAAGCCACTAAACTCAGGATCATCACTTTGCTAGAAAAGGAGTGTCAATACGACTTGGCGCAGTGAATCTCTTGGATCTGCCATGTTGTTTGCTTTAGCTGGCGCTCAAATGAACTGGTGCTCCCACAAAGTACTGCAGTATCCCAGATATTTTTTAATACGGTGCAGACCCACTCTACTGCCTAGGCCTATCAGACCTCTGTTGCAAAATTTTAACACAGGAAAAAATAGTGCATTGACTTACATGGGGAATGCTAGCAGAGATGAGTAAAGGGTTAAAGAAATACAGTGGACCCCCGAGTTTCGACCACCTCAAAACTCGAACAATTATGTAAGTGTAATATTGTAAGTACTTTTGTAAGTGTATTTTTGGGGGTCTGAAATGGACTAACCTACTTTACATTATTCCTTATGGAAACAAATTCATTCGGTAATGGCACTTGAACAGCCTTCTGGAACGAATTATGGCCGAAACTCGGGGTCCACTGTATTAACCCTTTGACTGTTTCGGTGTACAGTCATCCCTTGGTTTTCAATTGTCTCAGTTTTTGCCGATGGTACGGAACCTGTACACCAGTGCCGCGCACATACAAAGGCCATAGGCCCGCCACCCACGCACATTGTCACGCAGTCTAGCATTGTTTATGCTTGAGTGAACATCACCCCAGGAGTTCATACAAAACATTTATTAACAATTCATTGTTTTTGGCCCTTGATTATTGTGTGTAACTACTAATAAGCTACCATGGGCCCAAAGATAGCTCCTAGTGCCAGTTCTTTGGTAAAGAAAGTGAGAGTATTGTGGCATTGGGGAATTGCATGGGGTTGGATTTAGTAGCCAGGATGTGGAAGAGTTGGTGGAGGACCACAATGAAGTTCTAACCACTGAAGACCTGCAAGAGCTTGAGCTGCAACACCATCAAACCACAACTCGGAAATTGCTTGTGGAGGAAGAAAATGTAAGGTCCTTCTTCAGGGTTGGAGTTTGGGGGAAATTTTGGGGGGAGTAAGTAGGGTGCATTCTTTTGTGGGGGAAACACCCCCAAAAAGATTTGCCCCCCTCTAAACCTTTCAATGACAATTTTTTTCCCCTTTTTTGGGACTTTTTAAAAAAACCCCCAGACACAGAGATCTCTGGACAGATTTTATAAAGGTGTGCATTGACCTAAAGCTGGCCCCAGGGGGTTTAAAAAAAAAAAAGGGGGAAATGACCCTAGATGGGGACTTGGTACCTAGAGTCCTTATGGAGGACCCCCCCTTTAAAAAAGGGGCTTTCCCTCCCCTCCCCCCTCTTTTATCCAGCAACATCAGTCTTAAAAAAGGTGCCCCAAAGGGTTTATTCTTTTTTGCATTAAATCTATTTTTAAAAGGGCCCCCCAAAAAAAAAAATTTCCCAAAATTCGGGGCTGGAACCATTAATTGTTTCCATTATTTTTTTGGGAAAATAGTTTTTGGGGTTTTTCCCATTTTTTGGGTTTTTTTTTTATCCATCTGGGAAAGCTGGTAGGCCTACATTGGAGAATGGGTCTTGTGGTCAGTGTCCCGTATAAAAAAATCGGGCAGCCAGTGGTGCAATTTTTTGGGGGGGGCCCCCTTTAGTGTCCTTTTGGGGGGAAAAATTTTCGCTCCTTTTGGGGGATCTGGGACTGTTCTCTTCCTCAATGATGCTCTAACACAGATGGAAGTGTTTTGAAGATAAATTTCATGGTTTTGAGGGGTTTGTGAGAAAGAAACCCCGGATCCGAAGGAAGGAAGGAAGAGGAGGGAAGGAAGGAAAAAAAAGATGAGAGGGGGAAGGGAAAGGGGAAAGGGAAGGGAAAAAAAGGAATGAGAGGAAAGGGAAAGGGAAAAGGGAAAAGGGGGATGAGAGGGGAAAGGAAAAAAAAGGGGAAGGGGAAATTTAAAAAAAAAAGAAAAGGGGAAAAAAAAGAGAAGGAAGGAAGGGGAAAAAGAAATAAAAAAGGAAGAAAAGAAGAAAGGAAGGCAAAAAAGGAAAAGAAAAAGGAAGGGAAAAAAAAAGGGGAAAAAGGAAAAAGGGGGAAAGGAGGTATGGGGAAAGGGGAAGGGAAAGGGTTTTGGGGGGACGGGGGGTTTACAAAGGCAGTGTGGGGGTGGTGAGTAATGGTTTAATATGTCATTTTTACAGCTGCCCACCCCGACTCAGCAAATTTAGATGTCCCCCCCACACACACACACATAGCTTGGGCTTTGAATCTTTGCAGTTGATGGAAATTCCCTATTATATATGTGTATATATATTATAGAACAATAGTTATAAACAATTTTTTTTTTTTGTCACAGGTGTGTTGTGATGAATTTCCTATGTACCTTTAAAAATTAAATAGTGTGGAAAAACAATACCCTTCACTCACCTATCTCTGTTTGTTGAGTCAGAGGAACACAGGATGAAGAAACTGTGGTAGGGTCCCATTAAGCTTCCGCGTGTGTCTGAAAAATTTTGGGGGGGTCTTCTGCAGAAAAGGGCGATTTTCTGGGAAAGCATTTAATGCTTTCAACAAAGCTGTGGGCTGCAGAGGTGAAGACGCTGGGAGACAGCCATACTGGTGAGGTTATCCCGCTTCCACCCCCTGAATCTGCGCCACCCTTTTAACTTAAAAATATCCCCCTCACTATGGCAAAAATGTTATACTAGTTATACCCCTGTATTTAAAAAACTGCATATTATAATATTCTAAATTTTGCTGGGAAGGGTTTTACACCCTTACAAATCTTGAAAAGATGTTCAGAGATAAGCATAATTTACTGTTTTAAAAATATTCTACACTTATAAATTCATGAAATATCTCGAGATTGAAAAATCTTTGGCACCTGTAAATATTTAAGCTTGTAAATATTTAAAACTGAGGGGTCAGTGCATATGGAACAAAACCAAGCGACTAGATTGTAAATTTCAACCCCCTGAAGTCCTTTCAATAATAAGCCTCAGATGGAAATTGAAAAACAGACAAGCTATCTTTGCTCCTCAGGGGTACACCTCTTTATTTTACTGTTGGGACCCCTATTCTAAACTCTTGCTCTTAAAAAAAATATTTAAAAAAAAAAAATTCTTGCAAATTAAGAATTTTTTTTTGTAGTGTTTTAACCCCTTAAACTGACCAAACATAGATCTACATTCACTCGCGCCCTCAATTTTTTAAAAAAAAAAAAAAAAATTAAAAGGGCAATTTTCTTTAAAAGAAAAATTTTTTTTAGGACCGTACTTACCGAGATATAGGCCACAAGTTGGCACTGGATGCTTACCTGACACAACATGGAGTCCTGCCACTTGCAGAAGTGTTGCCGAAAATTTTTTTCTCTTATTTTAATTTATAAAATTTTTTATGTTCTGATTTACAACTTTTTGCTCTTATGATTTCACAGCCAATCTTTGTTCTGACACTAATATTGGGTCTGAAATAGTACTCAAATAGTCACCTCACACTGACGGTGAATTTTTTCCCCTTTTGGGTCATTACTATTGCTAGAAATATAAAAAAGTATTTATAGGTCTCAGCAATGCTTTAGCAACTGGAGTATGAAAAAATGAAACTTCTTGAAGCATAGTGTTTTTTTGGCAAGTCACTAAACTGCTGACAGGGTAAGCAGTGGGTGACACTTGATGATAAAGCGCTGCTGCAGGAATCCTGGCTTTTTTTGTTTTCCCGTTACACACAAACATGTATGTCTGTCTGTCATTTTCTTATCTGTCTTTCTGTCTCCCGTGTTTTTTTCCGTTGTGTGTGTGTGTGTGTGTGTGTGGTTTTGGGTTTTTTTGTGTGTGTGTGTGTGTGTGTGTGTCTTTCCGTCTGCCTGTGTGTGTGTGTGTGTGTGTCTTTCCGTCTCCTGTGTGTGTGTGTGTGTCTTTCCTCTCCTTTTTTGTGTGTGTGTGTGTCTTTCCGTCTGCCTGTGTGTGTGTGTGTGTGTCTTTCCCTTTCCTGTGTGTGTGTGTGTGTGTTTTTTGTCTGCCTGTGTGTGTGTGTGTGTTTTGTTTTCCTTTTGTGTGTGTGTGTGTGTCTTTCCGTCTGCCTGTGTGTGTGTGTGTGTCTTTCCGTCTGCCTTTTGTGTGTGTGTGTGTCTTTCCGTCTGCCTTTTTTGTGTGTGTCTTTCCTCTGCCCGTGTGTGTGTGTGTCTTTCCGTCTGCCTGTGTGTGTGTGTTCTTTCTTCTGCCTGTGTGTGTGTCTTTCTGTCTCCCCTTTGTGTCTTTCTGTCTGCCTGTGTGTTTTCTTTCTGTCTGCCTTTTATGTGTCTTTCTGTCTGCCTGTGTGTGTCTTTCTGTCTCCCTGTGTTTTTCTTTCTGTCTGCCTGTGTGTTTTCTTTCTTTGCCTGTGTTTTTCTTTCTGTCTGCCTCTGTTTTTCTTTCTTTCTGCCTCTGTGTGTCTTTCTGTCTGCCTGTGTATGTCTTTCTTTTGCCTCTGTGTGTGTTTTTCTGTCTGCCTATGTGTGTGTCTTTCTGTCTGCCTGTCTCTCACCTCAGAGGGCTCGTAAAAACAGGTATTACACACGATGCAGAAGTGACAATACATATTACTTGCCAGTCATGCTTATGTCTTTTACATGGGCCCTTGAAAATCGTCCTTCCATCTGAGAGTCCGCCCATTTTCAAAAAGGACGACTTTCAAAAACCATTTTCCCCATTGAAATAATGTAAATCAAATTAATCTGTTAGACACCAAAGTATTTAAAAAATATTTTTACAAAAATGTCATTTATCTCACAAAAACAATGAGACATGAAGTATAAAACAGTAATAACTTGACCACCTTTATTGAAGAGTTGTTGATGTGTGGAAGACAGGAGGAAAAAAAGGATGGAAGAGTTACTATTGTTTGGAATAGAATTCCCTTCCATAGACTTCAAGTACTAAGCCCTTTTCTGGGGTTATTTCCTTCTTTGTCTTTTACTGCCACAGTACATTCATTCACTTAAAAATTTTGTTAGTTTTAAACCCTTTCAGGGTTATTGGGGGTACTAGTGCTTACGCCCTGGGGTTATTATCTAGACGCCCTAAATTCGCGCCCTCAAATCAAAAAAACGGGCTGTTAGGCCTAGATGTGATAGAATGGGTCTGTGGGTCAGTGTGCCGAAAAAAAAACCCTGCCCACACAGTGCATAATGGGAAAAAAAAAGACGTGTTTTTGGTTTAAAACAGGACTTTAGTCTATTTTCGTATTTTTTTATTGTGTATTCTCTTTTTCTTGGTCTCTTTGATAGTTTGGAAGATATTTACAGAAATAAGTGATTTTGATTGGTTTGCAAACAATCCTTCAAATTGAGCTAAAAGTAGCGAAAATGTTCGATTTTTGACGATGTTCAAGAAAACAAATCACACCATGCCTCAATAAAATCAACTGGCATTTAATATTCTCCCCAAGTGCTCTAATATCATTTATACCATTTTTACAATGATGCAGTTGTATACATAACAGTAAATCTTCTATTTTTTTTGAGAATAAAAATTCAAAATGAAAAGCTAAAGTAATGTAAGGGGCCTGGGAAAAATGACTAATAAAAGAAGACGTTATTTTTTTGGGGAAAGTCTGCCTTGTTTATTCTGGACCCCATTTTAAATTTGGGATCGTTTGAAATTTGTGTGAAATTGGCCAAAATTGCCATTTTTTGACCACTATTTTGGGTAGTTGTTTGGTAAAAGGCGGTTTCTTGTATAATCGTAAAAAAAGGGTTCTTGAAATAGCTTAATTTTTTTTGACTGAAACATTGGAATTTGCTGAAAATAGGGCTCAAAGTGGGCGAAATCGCCGATGCGTAATGTCATGGCTACCCTAACTTTGCAAAATGCATAATTCCGTTGTTTTCGATCAAATTTCATAATTTTTTTGGCGTTATGTCGGAAAAAAATTCTCTATCATTTCATAAAAAAATAATTTTTTTTTTAAAATTTTTGGACCCTGAGCGGTTTGGGCCCCCCTTTACCCCGAAAAGGGTTTAAAGTGGGGAGAGGTGTTTAGTATTTTTTGTAGGGAAATTTAGTGTGGTGCCTGTAGGCGTGGTACACATATGTAGCCCCACCTGGGGCTTCCCACACCATATTTTACACTACACAGCCATATTTTACACTACACCCTATTATTAAATTTTATAGTTTAATCGTTTCTAACAACTACCTTTAGATGCCATCATAAACAAAAAAAGTAAAGAATAAATTATGCCGAAATTGTAAAAAATGCGTATGATGGGCAGTTTGCCCAAACCCC
>WNWK01052522.1:0-12156 GCA_009830355.1 Cherax destructor
AGTTAAAAAACTGCAACATTAACCCCCCTCCTTCAGAGTGCAGACACTGTACTTCCCATCCCCAGGACTCAAGCCCGGGCCTGCCTTTTTTCCTGAATCTCTTCATAAATGTTACTTTGCTCCCCCCAAAACTGCAGGGCCCGGTTTAAAAACTTTTGTTTTTTTTTTTTTTTTTTTTTTTTTTTCAACAAGTCGGCCGTCTCCCACCGAGGCAGGGTGCCCCAAAAAAGAAAGAAAACCCCCAAAAAGAAAATACTTTCATCATCATTCAACACTTTCACCACATTTCATACATAATCACTGTCTTTGCAGAGGTTTTTCGGGATACGACAGCTGAGAAAAGTCCTCCCAGCTGTCACTATCTCAGACCCCCCTTTAAAGTCAGGCTTTTCCCCTTCCCATTTCCAGGACTCAAGCCCAAATTAAATAAATTAAGGGGGTTTTCCCCCTGAACCCTTCACAAAATGTTACCCTGCTCACACTCCAACAGATCGCATGCCCCAAAACCCATTCGTCCCCTTTTTCCCCCTTCCTATTTAACACGTTTAAAAATGTTGTTGGAAGTCCAAGCCCTCGCACAAAAACCCCTTTACCCCCCCCCCCAACCTTTTTTTGGGCCCCGCCCCCCTACCCCCCCTTTCCCCTCCACTACAGATTTATTCCCCCCGAAGTCATTCTGTCTCGTTCTATTTTTTTCTAAATGTCCGAACCACCTCAAAAACCCCCTCCTCATTCTCTGGATAATAGTTTTGGAATCCCGCACCTCCTTTTTCCCAAACTCCAAATTCTCTGCATTATATTCACACCAAAATTGACCTCAGACATGACATCTCCACTGCCCCCCGCCTTCCCTCGTTGCAAATTCATCACTCGATAAGAGTGTTGGTATAACTATACTCTCATACAAATTTCTTTACTTCCATGGACAAAGTTTTTTTTCCCCACAGACTAAGTGCTCCATTTCCCCCTTTTCCCCCTCATCAATTCTATGATTCACCTCATCCTTCATAGACCCATCTGCTGACATGTCCACTCCCAAATATCGGGGAATACATTCACCCCCCCATACTTCTTTTCACTCTGATACCCCAAACTTTCGTCACCTAATCTTTTTTTTATCCCCATCACCTTTTTTCCTATACGTATTCACTTTCAGTTTTCTTCTTTTTCATACCCTACCAAATTCATCCACCAACCTCTGCAACTTTCTCTTCAGAATCTCCCAAAAAGCACAGTGTCATCAGCAAAAAACAATTGGGCAAATCCCACTTTGTATTTGATTCTTTTTCTTTAACCCCCCACCTCTTGCCAAGACCCCCGCATTCACTTCTTTACAACCCCGGTATCGTAAAAATTCATTCCAGAATCCTTTCTCAAGTGCCATTTCCCAACAATTTACCCCTTTTAAAAAATAATGTCACTTAGGTTAGTCTATTTCAGACCCCCAAAATACACTTCCACAAGCACTTACAATATTATACTTACATAATTTAAAAATTTCCGGGGTGTCGTAACTGGGGTCCACTTGGGATTGAACAACCACGGTGACATCACACATCCTTGTCCAAGGCCCCTTTTACTGGGAAATAGTCCCCCCCCCTCCTACACACCCTAACCCGAGCCCACTATCTCATAAAAACTCTTCATGCTTTCAGTAACCTACCCCCTTTTTCCATACATCTGCAACATCTGCCCCATTGCCCCCTTATCCACCCTATCATACGCCTTTTCCAAAACCATAAATGCCACAAAAAATTCCTTACTTTTTATCCCCAAAAAATGTTCCCATATGTTTCACTGTAAACACTTGGTCTACACACCCCCTACCTTTCCTAAAGCCCCCCTTTTTCATCTGCTATCCTGCTCTCTGTCTTACTTTAATTCTTTTTAATAATAACTCTACCATACACTTTACCAGGTACACTAACAGACTTATTCCCCATAATTTTTTCACTCTCTTTTTTCCCCTTTGCCTTTTATACAAAGTAACAATACACGCTCTCTGCCAATCCCAAGGTACCTTACCCTCTTCCATACATTTATTAAGTAATAGCACCAACCACTCCAAAAAATATATCCCCACCTGTTTTTTAAAATTTCTATCTTTATCCCTTAACCCCGGGGGCCCCCTTTCCCCCCTTTTATTCTCCCCCTCCCCCCAAAAACTTCCCCAACACTTCCAACTGGTTTCCACACCTTCCAAAAAATGTTATTCCCCCTTCCCCCCTACACGAAATCACAGCTTCCCTGTCTTTATCAAATTTAACAACTTTCCTTTAAAATTTTTCCCCCCATTTTCCCCCATCCTCTAACCCCTTTTATTTAATAACTCTCCTCTCCTTTTTTTAACTGTAAAAAATTTATTTTTTCCCCCAGGCTTCCAAAAAATTAATCCCCCCAAAAAATTTTTTTATTTTCAACAAAATTTGTGTATGTATATCGTGGTACCTCGATTAATTGGGAAAATCGCCCTTTTTATGAAATTTTATTTTTTTTTTAAAAGCTTTTGTAGGTATATTTTTAGAGTGTAAAAGGACTAAAATTTTTTTAAAATTATTCCTTATAGGGTAAATTGTTTTGGGAATGACTTGAACAGCATTCTCGAACGAAAAAATATCGTAACTCGAGGTACCACTGTATGCCCTTTTTGCCTGTGTAGGGGTGACCTTTTTGTTAAGTAAAGTAGCTAGGGTATACCTGTTATCCAGCATGTTTATGAGACAGAAAAAAAAACCCAGCAATCCCATCATCAAAGAAAACAGTTTAGGGTTTTTGTTTTTTACAGTCACCTGGCAGGGATAGTATACCTCCCCGGGTGGTGGCTGTCTACCAACATATAAAATATGCAATAACCCAACCCTTTGAGGGGAAAAATCCCCGATCCTGAACTTCCTCTCCCGGGTCGGGAAAATTTTTTTTTTTTTTTATGAAAAAAAGAGAATCTTTTCCCGATTGTAATGACACCAAAAAAATATGAAATTTTATGGAAAAATTAAGGGGAAATTTCTCCAGGAAGGGTTTGCTGTTTAACGATATTTAATCATCGGGTTTACCCACTTTGAGCCCTATTTTCAGCCATTTCCAATATTTCCCGTCGACTAAAATCGTATATGTATTTCACTAGAACTCCATTTGTTCTATCGATTGAAATACAAGAAACCGCCTTTTTTTCGATTTCAACTACCCAATAAAGTGGTCCCGAAATTGGTTTTGGAATTTTACACTTAAAAATAAATTTTAAAAAAGGGTCCAAATAAAAAAAGACGAAAATTCCTGGCACTAAAATAACATTTCTTCCTTTTTTCATTATCATGTCTCCCGGCCCCTTTTATTACCCCTTGCTTTTCCCTTTTTAATTTTTATTCTCACAAAAAAAATAAAAAGATTTGCTGTTATGGAATACTGCATTATTGTAAAAAGGTATAAATAATATCAAAGGGACTTCTGAAAGAATATTAGACTCACCAGTTGACATGTATTGGACCCTGGCGTGATTGGTTTTTCTCTTGAATATCGGAAAAATCAAACATTTCTGCTACTTTGAGCTCAATTTCAAGGTGTACTTTTCATCATGAAACCAATCAAAATCATCTCTATTTCTGTAATATATCTTCCAATCTATCAAATGAGACCAAGAAAACGAGAATGCTAGCATAAATACCATACAAAAATACATACACTGCAAATTCACTGTTTTAAACCAAAAACAGGGTTTTTTTTCATTATGCACTGCGTGCTTCAGGTTTTTTATACTGCGCACACTGACCACGCAGACCCATTCTTTCATATGTAGGCCTACCAGCTTTCTTCCACCAGATTTAAAAGGCGCTAGAATTTTGGCGTATAAGTACGTGGCCAACCCTGGCTGTTAAGATGCACATGTACATGGCCGGCGCTGAAAGGGTTAAAACTCTTAAAATTTGGAAAGTTCCCAGACATAATAGAGAATGTGCTCACGGAGAATGTAAACAAACTGGGTGGGGCGCACCGTATTAGAAAGACGGTGCGCCGTATAGCAAGTTTTGGTCATAATTGAAATCATCATTAGGTGAAACGCCGTAAACGGGGCCCCACTGTATATCACTGGTCTGTTTTATATTCATTGTTATTTTATATCTAGGGTTTATTGTTACATGTGTATAAGGTTCTCTATAATAATAAGTGGATAATGACCTCCTGTGACCATACACAGTTATCTGTTAGTTTAGCGCAGAAGTTTTTAACCTTCATACGGTCACAGACCCTCAGTGGATTACCCAATATGTCCCCATATCCCCTTCACTACACTGTTGAAATTATCAACATCACCAGTCCTATTAGGTACCAGTATGACCTAAAAGATGTCAGTATCTTGGTTTTACTTTACATCATGATTGCTAGGATACAAACAGGTGACATTTTGTTCTAATCTAAAAACAACTTTTTAAAAAATGTTCAGAGATGGAGTCCCATACTCTCATTATTTGGTTCCATACCCCATTATTTAGTTTCCATATCCCCAAGGGACATGGATAACCCTGGTTAAGAACTCCTGGTCTAAAGTATCAAATATCACTCTAAAGAACACCATTTTCAAGGTATGGTGGCAACCAGCACCATAGATGGGTTTGCCAAGCACAACATACTCCAATAATAATGGTTTTAGGAAAACAGCTCTATAGCAAGTACACTATTTGACATTAACAGTATGTACTACGAGGTAGATAATTCTTCTTTCAAAAAACCCGGCTGTATCCCACCGAAGCAGAGGGACCCAAAAAGAAAAACAAAAGTTTCTCTTTTAACTTTAGTAATGTATACAGGAAAGGGGTTACTAGCCTCTTGCTCCAGCATTTTATTCGCCTCTTATGACACATGGCTTATGAAGGAAGAATTCTGTTCCACTTCCCATGGAGAAGGTAGATACATATAATTAAATTGATGAGCCATGTATGTTGGTACAAGAATATACACCAGGTATGTTGGTACAAGTATATGCACCGAGGCCTGGTCTGAGACCGAGCCGCGGGGGCGTTGACCCCGAAACCTTCTCCAGGTCTCTAGGTATGTTGGTACAAAAATATACACCAGGTATGTTGGTACAAGAATATACACCAGGTATGTTGGTACAAGTATATACACCAGGTATGTTGGTACAAGAATATACACCAGGTATGTTGGTACAAGTACAGTGGTCCCTCGGTTTTGCCAAAAATTCGTTCCAGAATGCTGCTCAAGTGCCATTACCGAATGAATTTACTTCCTTAAGAAATAATGTCACGTAGGTTAGTCTATTTCAGACCCCAAAATACACTTGCAACAGCACTTACGAAAATACACTTACATAAATGTTAGAGTTTGGAGATGCACGAAAATCGAGGGACCACTGTATATACACAGGTATATTGGTTAAGAATATACACCAGGTATATTGGTACTAGTATATACACCAGGTATGTTAGTACAAGAATATGTACCAGGTATGTTGGTACAAGTATATACACCAGGTATGTTGGTACAGAATATACACCAGGTATGTTGGTACAAGTATATACACCAAGTATGTTGGTACAAGTATATACACCAGGTATGTTGGTACAAGTATATACACCATGTATGTTGGTACAAACATATATACCAGGTATGTTGGAAAGAATATACGCCAAGTATGTTGGTACAAGAATATACACCAGGTATGTTGGTACAAGTATATTCACCAGGTATGTTGGTACAAGTATATACACCAGGTATGTTGGTACAAGAATATATACCAGGTATGTACATGAATATATACCAGGTATGTTGGTATAAGAATATACACCAGGTATGTTGGTACAAGTGTACAAAGTTGTTATTGTGTTACAGAGTCAGAATCAGTGTTGATGTCACTGACCCACGACCACCAGACAGCATTTGGGCTGCAATTTGCGACCTATGTGGCGGCGGTCTACTCTCACTCAAGCCCCTGGGTCTCAACATCCTCCTGAACACTTGTAACCCAGCCACACAGAAACACTACACCCAGTTCTGTGCTCACATTACCTGTGAGGCCATGTATAATGAAGACCTGGTACCTGTCTCTCAGAGAAGGTAAGCTCTCTTGCATTTATTCATTACCATTTTATAAATCATTATAATTTTGAAAAGTTCTTGCCATAAGAAATCCTACTTATTAGTCTGTCTAAATTTTAAGTAATCTATCCAGACTTGAATACCAAGTAGATGAAGGATTTCCACATGCTATTAAACCCTTTTTGGGTATACTTTTCACTTCATTTCCCAAAAAAAAAAAAAAAAAAAAAAAAAAAAAAAAAAAAAAAAAAAAAAAAAAAAAAAAAAAAAAAAAAAAAAAAAAAAAAAAAAAAAAAAAAAAAAAAAAAAAAAAAAAAAAAAAAAAAAAAAAAAAAAAAAAAAAAAAAAAAAAAAAAAAAAAAAAAAAAAAAAAAAAAAAAAAAAAAAAAAAAAAAAAAAAAAAAAAAAAAAAAAAAAAAAAAAAAAAAAAAAAAAAAAAAAAAAAAAAATTTTTTTTTTTTTTTTTTTTTTTTTTTTTTTTTTTTTTTTTTTTTTTTTTTTTTTTTTTTTTTTTTTTTTTTTTTTTTTTTTTTTTTTTTTTTTTTTTTTTTTTTTTTTTTTTTTTTTTTTTTTTTTTTTTTTTTTTTTTTTTTTTTTTTTTTTTTTTTTTTTTTTTTTTTTTTTTTTTTTTTTTTTTTTTTTTTTTTTTTTTTTTTTTTTTTTTTTTTTTTTTTTTTTTTTTTTTTTAAATTAGGGGCCAGAATAAACAATGCAGACATTCCTACTAAAATAACATTTTTTCGTTTATTAGTTGTGTTTCCAGGCTTTACACATGAATTCCATTATGATTTATATTCACACAATGAATTTTTTTTCAAGCAAAAATAGAAGATTTACTTTTTAAATTTAAAATTTATAAAAAAATTGCATTCATGAACGATATTAGACCCGCCAGTTGATGGGTATTGACGGAGGATTTGTTTACTTTTGAACATGGGAAAAAATTGAACACCCCCATTTTGATCCAATTTCAACTATTTTTGCCCAAAAAACCCAATAAACTCATTCTTTTTTTAATATTTTTCCCTTTCTACAATTGAATGAAGAACCTATGTTTATAACCATAAAAAATACAAAAATATACCAAAAATTCCCTGTTTAAACCAAAAAACATGGTCGCATTTTTTTTTTTTTATTCACTGATTGAGGATTTTTATAGGGGATCTCCCTTTAACCCTTTTCATCTCTAGGCCCAATTTTTGCCCTTTTTAATTGGGACTGGCTTATCACATAATACTAAAAGGGACCTGGGTTAAGGGTTAGGCTCTTGACTCTAGCATCAGCTGCCCCCCCTTTACTGGATCAAACCTGATTACCTCCCATTCCCTCAGCCATTGTATGATCCCCGAGTTTAACGTTGCCTGTGACTATTATAATAATCAACTGTAATCAAGATATACATAAAACCTAAAACCTCTATAATTTTGCATTGTCCGATCAAAACGAAGCACATCTCAGCAAAGAGACTAAACACCCCATGGCTAAAAATAGTATCCCTAAATCCATTGATAAGAAGCACTAATTTGAAAAACTGTTCAGATTAGGCCTGATTACTAAAGAACTGACAAAGACATGTCAATACTGAAAAAACTAAACACACAAAACCCCACACATATAAAAGGAGAGGAGCTTACGACGACGTTTCGGTCCGACTTGGACCATTTACAAAGTCACAAAACTAATACGAAAATCAAAGCAAATGTAGTATTATGAAAATAGATTTACTGAAAACTGTCTAGAAACAGATAGATAAACCTAACTAAACCAGATGAACCTCACATATAGCCTGTAGACATGGTCAAAAACCTAATGTCTTCTCTACTGTAGGATAAAATCTAGCAAGCAAGCGAAATTCCAAGCCAAATACTCAGCCGAAGGACTAACTGACTGCAACTACCCAAATACTCTATATCTAGCTCCAACTCTACTGAAGTCTCACTCATTATTAAATCATTAAAAAACAAAGCAGGAGATTTAAATAACTTGCCACCATTCATATATAAAAAGCAGCTCATGCTGTTACCCATTATTGCAACACTATTTAACAAATCTGTAGAGTCCTCAACCTTCCCATCCATGCTCAAGACAGCAAGGGTTACCCTGATCCTCAAAGGAGGTGATCCAACTGATTTGAACAACTATAGACCTATATCAAATTTGCCCTTACTTTCTAAAATATTTGAAAAATAATTCACAAACAACTTTACTCCTACCTTATATCCAACAACATACTTAACCCCTTCCAGTTTGGGTTTAGACCAAAAAAATACAGTGATGCTATTATATAAATGCTTGAACTAATATATATAGCCCTCGATAAAAATGAATATCCACTGGGGCTCTTTATTGACCTACGGAAAGCATTTGATAAGTGGACCACAATCTCCTGCAACTAAAACTAAAGCATTACAACATCAGAGGACATTCCCTCATTACCTAAGATCTTATCTTTACAATAGATGCCAGAATGTATACGCAAATGGAGTTAACTCCACTATCCAGCCTGTGGCTGTCGGAGTCCCCAGGTGAGTGTCCTAGGCCCACTCTCTTTCTCATCTACATCAGTGATCTCCCAGTGCATCTCAACTCCTTAAACCAGTTCTATTCACAGATGACGCTACTTATGTCTACTCCCACTCAAACCCAGCTATACTTGGAGACACTCTAAACAACGAGCTGCTAAAAATATATACAGCCTCTCCTCACTTAACGACAGAGTTCCGTTCCTAAGACCACATCGTTAAACGAATTGTAGTGAGTTTGTGTCAAACATCTTTGATATTGCATCATTTATAACATTTCTGATATATTTTAAATATTTATACAGTAGTGTACTGTATATTGAAATAAACAGAATAGAGGAAATCAGCTCTAATATACATTATTTAGGGATGAATACTAGTCAGAAAGACCTTTGTAAGTCCATGGCATTGGTAAACGAATATGTCGCTAAGTTAGAGAGGCTGTACTTGGATGATGACCAACAAACTCACTTTCAACATAGACAAAACATACTTCATGCTGTTTCTAAACAGAGCCTTAAATATCCAACTTACTATATCAATAAATGATTCCCCCATTACAAGACATGCTGAGGGTAAATTTCTAGGTCTTCACCTTGACTGTAATTTTAAATTTCATTCCCACATCAACATATATCCAAGAAAATTTCCAAATCAGTAGGCATCCTTTCCAAGATATGATGCTATGTACCCCAAATGACACTCCTTTCCCTATACCACTCTCTCATATATCTGCCTCACCTATGGTATTTGTGCCTGGGGATCAACCACAGCCAACCACCTTAAACCTTTAATAACCCAACAAAAGCTGCTGTGCAGATAATTACCAACTCCTATGTCAGACAGCACACCTCACTACTTTTCAAAGCTTGAACCTACTAAATATACAAGACAACACTCATATTGTGTCTACTATATATACAGAACAGTAAACTCTAGTATAAACCTTCCGCTTAGACTCTCCTTGATAGCTACAACAGAGCACAGTCACATACAAGGCATAAGGCACTCTTCGACATCCTTCATGTCAGTCTCACAATATGTAAAAATGCAGTGCATAAAGGGCCTAAAGATCTGGAATTCACTACCTGAACTGGTAAGGGATCCTGATTACATACAAATTTAGAGCTATGCTTAAAAATCATTCTCTCCAATACTAACCAAACCAACAAAAACAACTTCTAATCAGTTTGAGCGACTCTTCCAAATATTATATTATATGATCTCTAGACTATTAAACATCTGCCAATTCATAAAATATTACTGTTTGAACCATTAATTGTAATATTGTTTTTATTATGTGCAACTTCAAGATTATTATTCTTATAAACCTCCACCTTGACTACCTCACATTAGTATTAGGATTAAATAAAGATTTATTAAAGTTAACCACTCTTATCTTGTCTAGACTTAAGTAATTATTATGCACGTACAGGATTAGTTTGCCCAAAATGCCCGGCATGATAGTGGCTTTCTTTCTTCTTAACAAATCAAAATTTTAATTACACATTGTAACCTTTGCAAAGAAATAAAATCTTTATTCTTTATTCTTATTTTTATATGATGCTATTTGAATGTATAGTGTCAGGAGGGCCCTGCCTATACAACAGGTTGGTTCTGAGCTACCACTGTAAAGTAAAATACAGTGGTCCCCCGGTTTGCCACCCCCCAACTCGAACAATTATGTAAGTGTTTTTTGTAAGTGTTTTTGTAATGTTTTTTGGGGGTCGAAAGATCTAATCTAATTTTTTTCCCTTATGGGAACAAATTCTTTTGGAAACGGCATTGAAAAACCTTTCGGATCGAATTATGGCAAAACTCGGGGTATCATTGTATAGCCTTTCTTCACTTTCAAATGCAAACAAAAGCCTGATAACATATTTACACTATCATATATTAAATGAGCAATATAGCTAGGCCTAAAAGGCATATACAATACTCACATTACTTACCATAAAATATTTTCATCCTTAGCTTATAGTGAGTGTTGAATATATTTATTGAAAGGGAGTCTGAATAAATGAAGAATGGGTATAATTGAAAACTGCTGCATTAGCAAAATGCTGTAAAGCGAAGTGCTGTAAGCGGGGTCCTCTTGTATACAATGGTACCTCTCGGGTTACGGGGCTTAATTCGTTCAGAGGCTGTTCGAGTGCTGATACCGAATGAATTTTTCCTATAAGGAAAAATGTAAATTAGATTAATCCGTTTCAGACCCCCAAAAATACACTTACAAAAGCACTTCGAAAATACACTGGTGTGATAATCCTAAATTATATGTTTTGCTATTTTAAAAGTTGATATACGGCACTTTCATTAAGATGCATAGCATGGTAATTTAATAGGTCCAGTTTTGGTTTCTTACTCTAGGTTCAGAACCAATTTTTGAACCTTGAATACTCTTAATATTTTCTAAGCATTTTTATTGAACCCTTATGAAGAAAATATGAAAAAATTTCCTCGTAACTGAAATTTATTTTGTTAATAATATTTTCTTTGGGTGTTTGATATAACTATTAACAGTTAGATTTGCAGCAGCATTGAGTCTTTTTATATATAATATTGTAGTAAAATAATCAATAAAATTGTGTGTTTTTGTTTTTGTTTTAGTTTATGGTCAGTAACCATTTGCATGTAATATGTACTGTACTCTCTGGGTGTCCCAAGGCTGAACTCTATATTCTATACTGTTCTTCTTCTTTCAACAAACTGGCCGTATCCCACCAAAGCAGGTTGACCCAAAAAGAAAAACAAAAGTTTCTCTTTTTTAAATTAGTAATGTATACAGGAGAAGGGGGTTTCTAGCCCCCGCTCCTGCATTTTTGTCACCTCTTACAACACGCATGGGTTATGGAGGAAGAGTTCTGTTCCACTTCCCCATGGAGATAAAAGGAAATGAACAAGAACAAGAACTAGTAAGAAAATAGAAAATTCCCTGAGGGGGGTGTATATATATACAGTGGACCCCGGTTTTCATGATTAATCTGTTCCAGAGAGTGACTAAAACCGAATATGGGGATTTCCGAATCCATTTTTCCCCCTAAGAAATAATGGAAATGCAATTAATCCGTTCCCGACACCCAAAAGTATTAAAATAAAATATTTTTGTACATTAAATATACATTTAATTACACAGAAAACAATGAAACATGAAGAATATATGCTGATATGGCGGGTCTGCATTTTTTTTTTAGCATATCATTAGTCACCCTACCTCAGTGGGAGACTGCCGATCTGTTGGAAAAACATCTGCACACTAACCATAGAGGTTTGGCATACTACAGTAAACCCTTGATATACAAGACTTAAAATTATGGACATATTCCAATGGCCATATTGTATTTTCAGTGTTTATTTCAGTATATCTGTAAACTTTACACAGTATATTATACTATTATGTATAGGTATTTTACTACATTTTTTACCATTTTTAAGATTTCAGTGGACCCCGGTTTGATCGTCTTCAAACTCACCCTTTTATGTAAGTTTATTTTTGTAAGTGCTTTTGTAAGTGTATTTTTTGGGGGCTAAAAAGGGCTAATCTAATTTACATTATTCCTTTTTGGGGAAAAAATTTGTTCAA
>WNWK01052523.1:0-12156 GCA_009830355.1 Cherax destructor
GATTTTTTTAACCGTTTGGTCACATGTCAAAATTTTTTAGCATGCTATTAGCATCTGTGACGGTTATGTTGTTTTTCCCGACTGTTAAGTGCGCCATTCTGGCTTTGATGCCCCCCTAATTCCCCGCCCAAAATTTTATTTAAGAATGTAGTTACATATTTACGTCTGTCAAGTGCATTGCTCATGACAGTTTGGCTCTCCCAAAACCCAGGTTCAACCCCAGGCAACTGAAACTTTTAAACTTGTAAGTAACTTATTACGTTTCCGTTGGCTGGAAAATTTGGGGGTTTTGATTTTAAGGATTTTAAATATAAGAAATGGACTTTTTTTTTTTTTTTTTTTTTTTTAATTCCAGGGGAAATTTAATGGGGGTCCCAGTTTTTAGTTGAATTTTAGGAAAAATCAAATTTTTTTAATGAAGAGTTTAAAAACCAAGTCACGGAAAAAAAGGAGGTCAGGAAACCCCTATTTCTGGGGTTCAAAAATAAACTGTAAAAGGCAAATGAACTAAGTACTTTTTTATTGTGACAAGTTTCGCTCAGGAGCTTTTTATTTTTAAACAAAAGGGGAAAAGGGGGAAAAATTTTTATATATATATATATATATATATATATATATACACAAAATAGGTAAAGGGGATGAAAGAGTCCAAATATAGTAGCTAGTTCGACGTTTTTGGTATAAACAGTTTATTTTATTTTATATCGGGAAGGGGAAAGGACAAACACACACATTAGCGACATGAGGGGGGGACCGAAACCCCAAAGATCAATTTCTTGAGAAAAGAATCCCCCAAGGGTTTTTTTTTTTCTTGGTGGCTCCGTGATCATCTTAAAAAAGGGTCCGGTTCAGACCAGTTTTCATCAATTGAAAAAAAAATACAGGAATAAGAACCAGAAGGAAAATAAGAAAGTGTATACTAAAAAAGTTTTTAAGATTTACCTGCCATCTTACATGTTCATGAAACAAAATTAATTCGCCAGAATGCAAAATATTTATCAGGTTCCCCTTTTAGATTTACATGAGAGGATGGTACTACCCCCTGGCGATACCTGTCACAAAAACCCCTAATTATGAAGAGAATACCAGAAACAGTTGGTAGTCCCAGGGGTCACTTTCCCCCAAACCAACCCACCGATGTCGTTTAAGTCCCCATTGGGAGAACGGGGGTTTGAGTGATACGTTTTAAGGCTATTAGTTCCCCAAAATTTTTTAAAAAAATAGATCATTAAAAATTATTTGGCAGTTTAACTAGTCAAAATATTTTAAAGAGTTTTATCCTTATTTTGTAAATCCGCTGAGCTTGAACTTGCAACTGATGGCTTTAAGGGGGTGGTCTGTATTACTCCGGGGGGGTAAAGAAAAGTGCAACATCCTTGTGTTCGTATTTCCCTTGTTTTTAGCTCAGCAGTGGCAGGACAATATGGACCAAAACAAATGAAAATTGGAGTAAAAAAAGGGTGGATATGGGTCTCAGGGGGAACGTCCAGAAAAATTCTTAATCCAGGATGGTGAGAAACTCAAGTCTGGTATAACATGTACGTTCCGACAAGAAACACCATTCGACAGGAAAAAAAAAAAAAAAATCAGGAAAATTTTGTACCAACTTACCGTAATTCGGAGGCACCACAGCGGGGGTTTCCGGACATGATCAGGAGGACGCGTCTGGCCACATCCGAGCAACAGAGTACAGGGAAGATAAAGCGCTGATGGGAGACACGGCTTGGCAGGAAAAAACAAGTGAGGCTGCGGCTGCAAAGGGCAATACATTTGCAAAACTAAAACTAGGGTAAATGTATCAACAGACTGGTCTGAAGATTAAAGAATACACCAGGGACAATCCCGGGGGAAATAATGCTGAGACCATAGATTCTTTAACCAGATTTAATCTTGTCTGACAAGAGAACTGAGACACTAGAGTTATGGCTGTGAGGACCCAAAAGGGACGGTAAAGGAGGAACACAAAAAAGGTCAGAGAGAAGATGAAATATAACTAATAAAGGGAATGTCAGGGCAAAGGCCCACCCCTCTGGTAATGACCGGATAATCACACGGTAGGAAATATAGTAGCAAAGGATGACAAAAAAAGAAATTGGGGGAAAACCCCGATTAAATAAAAGTCGGGAAAAATGATTACATATATCGTAAGAAACTGTAAAAATGTCGAGAAAGGGGTACTGAATTACTGGAAGACTTTTTGAAAAACCCCCTAAAATTAATTGGTGTTCAAAAATGCCAGATATTCGAACACTGTGGAAATATTTAGTTACACAAATGCAAGATAAAGCATAGTTAAATAAACATAGACAGAAGGAGTCTTGAAAATGCCCCGACAGAACTCAAAAAAAACGGATTCCAATCTTGTATACTCCTATAATATATGGAAAGCATTTCTTTGGCAACTTAATTTAATTTAAAGGAACGAAGTACCCGTTCTTACCACCGAACATCATATATACTGTGAGGTTAAACAAAGGTTAGAATGACTCACGAGTACTAACCGCTAGGTTAGGATTAGATTTTTTTTGCCACCGAAGTGGCTAGTTTATTGTGTACCCCATATCCATCCTGTGGACGGTAGTGCAAGACATATGGATACTCAAAAGGCCTAGAAACCACTAAGCCTACTGAAAGCAAGCAGTATCTACTTATGGTAAATTAATAAAAGAGTAAGACTTGCTTTCCAATCGGTCCGTAGGCCTCTTAAAAGTGCTCATATGTCCCATGTTATGTGTGACCCATGACAGCAGACACTACCGACAGCAACAATCACTGAGGCTACGCATCAACCACCCTTTAAGGGCACCTTCCATCCCTGCCATCTCCCAAGGACAAATCATACCTCAAGGACATCCATACCTCCAGTGAACGTCCATACTTCCCATGAACGCCCAATACTTCCATGAGTGACTCATACCTCCACAAACGTTCCCTATCTCCCATGTACGTCCCATATCCCTTGTCTCCCACGAACATCCTTTTTTTCAACGTGGGAGGTATACACGTATACCTCCCACGAACGCTTAATACTTCTCTGTTCTCTCCATACCCTTCTCACATACACTTCATATCCCAGCCAACATCTTATACTTCCTACAAATCTTCCATAACACCCACGGACGTCCCATGTCTCCGATGGACATCCCATAACACGGACACGGACGTCCTAAAAAAACCCATAAAGTCCCATGCTTCCTGGGGACGGGCCCTAACACCCAGTGATGAAATACCCAAAGGTGTCCAAAATTATCCAAAGGCATTTAGACTACCCAAAAGCGTCCCAAACTACTAAAGGGTGTCCCAAACTACCAAAGGCACCAAACTAAACAAGGGGCCTCCAAACTACCCTAGGACGTCTCAAAATACCAAAGGACGTAACAAACTATACGCGGGCTTCTCGAAGACTCCCAGAGTAAGCCCAAGAGAAAGCTGCTGAGTAAGCCCTCAAGGGACAGCCAAGAATACACTAAACATGAGCGTGGTATCCTCTGGAAAAAGCCATACAATGGAACCGAACACAATGAATGACCACTTTTTTTTACCCCGATCACACGGTCAGAACTGAAGGATGGGAGTGAAGAAGGGGGAAAAGTGGGGAGGGATAAGGGAAAGGTAAGGTGGTGTTGGGTAGGTGGGGTTATCAAGTAGGGAGGGAATGAAGGTTGGTACCGAAGAGGTGGATGGAAGTTAGACGGGTTTGGAGGGCAGTGTTGGTGAGAGGGGGGTACCCGCCTATTTGCGCATGAAGGGTTCACTCCTCCCTGTTCCTGGCTCCGCCTCTCAATAGACAAACCAAAACAGCCTCTAATTTTTTGTGCAGTATACCAAATATAGTTTACATGTAATAAAATAATGTCAAGACAAAATAAGCCACTAGCACGCTGTGCATTTCACAATGTTCCTGGTGGCGTCACATGCTCTACCAGACCTACTCCTGGGATGGGGAAGTATTGCTTGGAAAGCAGCAGTTGGTTGGCAGGCGGAAGGAGGTTGAGACGATTAAACCAGCCACACAGGATATCATCTACACATCCATGAATGCACAAGTCAACACGGGATCCTCTGCCGTATCTTTTCCCTGACGTTACTCCACGATTAAAGAGCATCGAACTGTGATTAGCTGGCTTATTAGGTTTAAAGCCAATCAACTACACGATGGTCAATAAGTTGGTGTCCCTGTACGCCACAGGTCAAAGATGCTTTAATACCCAAACATTGGTTGAAGTCATCCCTAAGGCGTGTAAATGCTGAGATAAGTCTCTGTATACACACTGTTGCTCTCTGTGCATACACATCAAGAGATATACTTCTTCGAATGTATACATCAACACAGTGGTTCTCATACAGTAATTAACATAAAGAAGTGTTCTAAAATAAATATAATAATAATAATAATAATAATAATAATAATAATAATAATAATAATAATAAATGTTACAATAACGTGGATGGAACAATTAACCCAAAAAACTCTCGTGACTGCTAGTTATGATTGAAACAACGATAATAATAATAATCATGAGAACTACACTAATAATAATCTAGACGAGATTATATATATATATATATATATATATATATATATATATATATATATATATATATATATATATATATATATATATATATATATATATAAATGGAGCCACTATGCTACCCTGGAAGGATGGTAAGCAGATTGCTTGGGACTACACCTGTGCTGCAGACACCTACTTGCCATACTCCGTAGCCGAAGGGGGTGGAGCTGCCAGCCACAGGGAGACCCAGAAGACTCGCAAATATGAAGGTCTTTCCCCTTGCTATAACTTCATCCCAATAGGGTCGGAGACCCTTGGAGCATGGGGCAAGTGTGCTCTAAAGTTTCTCAAAGAGCTGGGTGAAAAACTCATCATAGAAACCAAGGACCACAGGGCGACCAGCTTCCTCTTTCAGAGACTCAGTGTTGCGATCCAGAGGGGAAATGCCTGCAGCATTCTGGGCACGCGGCCCACTGCCGGGGAGCTGGACGAAGTATTTGACATGTAGCTCTGAGTTTGTTATCTATGTTGTTTTACTCCCTATTGTATTCTTGTCAATGTATTTTGTCTTTAAATAAATTTTATGTATATTCAAAAGATGGGGTGGTAGGGGAAGTGAAATATTCAAATGGCTTCAGAAAGAAATCTAAATATTCTTCCTTGAAGCCTTTTATCCACTTCTCCGAGGCTATGGGACCCACAATTTACACCAGAGGTGGACTCCATCCTATATATATATATATATATATATATATATATATATATATATATAATATATATATATATATATATATTTTTTTTTTTTTTTTTTTTCAACAAGTCGGCCGTCTCCCACCGAGGCAGGGTGACCCAAAAAGAAAGAAAATCCCCAAAAAGAAAATACTTTCATCATCATTCAACACTTTCACCACACTCATACATAATCACTGTCTTTGCAGAGGAGCTCAGATACGACAGCTGAGAAAAGTCCCTCCCAGCTGTCACTATCTCAGACCCCTCCTTTAAAGTGCAGGCATTGTACTTCCCATTTCCAGGACTCAAGTCCAACTAAATCAATTAACTGGTTTCCCTGAATCCCTTCACAATATGTTACCCTGCTCACACTCCAACAGATCGTCATGTCCCAAAACCATTCGTCTCCATTCACTCCTATCTAACACGCTCCACATGCTTGCTGGAAGTCCAAGCCCTCGCCCACAAACCTCCTTTACCCCTTCCCTCCAACCTTTCTAGGACGACCCTACCCCGCCTTCCTTCCCTACAGATTTATACGCTCTCCAAGTCATTCTACTTTGATCCATTCCTCTAAATGACCAAACCACCTCAACAACCCCTCTTCAGCCCTCTGACAAATACTTTTAGTAACTCCACACCTTCTCCTAATTTCCACATTCCGAATTTTCTGCATAATATTTACACCACACATTGCCCTTAGACAGGACATCTCCACTGCCTCCAGCCTCCTCCTCGCTGCAGCATTTGCAACCCATGCTTCACACCCATATAAGAGTGTTGGTACCACTATACTTTCGTACATTCCCTTCTTTGCCTCCATGGATAACGTTTTTTGTCTCCACAGATACCTCAATGCACCACTCACCTTTTTCCTTCATCAATTCTATGGTTAACCTCATCCTTCATAAACCCATCCGCTGACACGTCAACTCCCAAATATCTGAAAACATTTACTTCTTCCATAATCCTCTCTCCAATGTGATATCCAATTTTTCTTTATTTAAATCGTTTGATACCCTCATCACCTTACTCTTATCTATGTTCACTTTTAACTTTCTACCTTTACACACTCTCCCAAACTCGTCCACTAACCTTTGCAACTTTTATTTAGAATCTCCCATAAGCACAGTATCATCAGCAAAAGTAACTGTGTCAACTCCCATTTTGCATTTAATTCTCCATAATTTAATCCCACCCCTCTCCCCAACACCCTAGCATTTACTTCTTTTACAACCCCATCTATAAATATATTAAACAACCATGGTGACATTACACATCCCTGTCTAAGACCTACTTTTACCGGAAGTAATCTCCTCTCTCCTACACACCCTAACCTGAGCCTCACTATCCTCATAAAAACTCTTTACAGCCTTCAGTAACTTACTACCTATTCCATACACTTGCAACATTTGCCACATTGCTCCTATCCACTCTATCATATGCCTTTTCTAAATCCATAAATGCAATAAAACTTCTCTACCTTTATCTAAATACTGTTAACATATATGCTTCACTGTAAACACTTGATCTACACATCCCTACCCACTCTAAAGCCTCCTTGCTCATCTGCAATCCTACTCTCTGTCTTACCTCTAATTCTTTCAATAATAACCCTGCCATACACTTTACCTGGTATACTCAGTAAACTTATTCCCCTATAATTTTTACACTCTCTTTTATCCCCTTCCCTTTATATAAAGGAACTATACATGCTCTCTGCCAATCCTAGGTACCTTCCCTCTTTCATACATTTATTAAACAAAAATACCAACCACTCCAGCACTATATCCCCCTGCTTTTAACATTTCTGTCATGATTCCATCAATTCCAGCTGCTTTACCCCTTTCATTCTACGTAATGCCTCACGCACCTCCCCACACTCACATCCTGCTCTTCTTCACTCCTAAACGATGTTGTACCTCCTGGCCAGTACATGAAATTACCGCCTCCTTTTTCATCGACATTTAAAAGTTCCTCAAAATATTCCCGCCATCTACCCAATACCTCCAGCTCCCATCTACTAACTCCCTACTCTGTTTTTAACTGACAAATCCATTCGTTCCCTAGGCTTTCTTACCTTGTTTATCTCACTCCAAAAATTTTTCTTGTTTTCAGCAAAATTTCTTGACAGAGCCTCTCCCATTCTTTCATCCGCTCTTCTTTTGCACTCTCTCACCACTCTCTTCACCTTTCTTTTACTCTCCATATACTCTGCTCTTCTATTAACAATTCTGTTTTGTAAAACCTCTCATAAGCTACCTTTTTCTCTTTTATCACACCCTTTACTTCTTCATTCCACCACTCACTCCTCTTTCCTCCTGCACCCACCCTCCTATAGCCACAAACTTCTGCCCCACATTCTAATACTGCATTTTTAAAACTATCCCAACTCTCTTCAACCCCCCACTACTCATACTTGCACTATCCCACCTTTCTGCCAATAGTTGCTTATATCTCACCCTAACTTCCTCCTCCTTAGTTTATACACTTTTACCTCTCTCTTACTTGCTGTTGCCATTTTCTTTTGTCCCATCTACCTTTTACTCTAACTGTAGCTACAACCAAATAATGATCTGATATATCTGTTGCCCCTCTATAAACATGTACATCCTGAAGCCTACTCATCAACCTTTTATCCACCAATACATAATCCAACAAACTACTTTCCTTACGTGCTATATCATACCTTGTATATTTATTTATCCTCTTTTTCATAAAATATGTATTATTTATTACCAAACCTCTTTCTACACATAGCTCACTTAATAGTTCCCATTTACATTTACCCTGGCACCCCAAATTTACCTACTACTCCCTCCACAACATTTTTACCCACTTTAGCATTAAGATCCCCAACCACAATTACTCTCTCACTTGGTTCAAAACTCCCACACACTCACTCAACATTTCCCAAAATCTCTCTCTCTCCTCTACACTTCTCTCTTCTCCAGGTGCATAAACACTTACTATAACCCACTTTTCACATCCAACCTTTATTTTACTCCACATAATCCTTGAATTTATACATTTATATTCCTTCTTTACCTGCCATAACTGATTATTCAACATTATTGCCACTCCTTCTTTAGCTTTAACTCTATTTGAAACCCTGATCTAATCCCATTTATTTCTCCCCACTGAAACTCTCCTACCCCTTCAGCTTTGTCTCACTTAAAGCCAGGACATCCAGCTTCTTTTCATTCATAACATCTACAATCATCTCTTTCTTATCATTCGCACAACATCCACGCACATTCAAACATCCCACTTTGACGGTTTTCTTCTTCTTCTTTTTAGTAAGCTATACAGGAAAAGGGTTACTAGCCCATTGTTCCTGGCATTTTAGTTGACTTTTACAACACGCATGGCTTACGGAGGAAAGATTCTTATTCCACTTCCCCATGGATATGAAAGGGAAAAGCAATAAGAACAAGAACTATTAAGATAAAATCAAAGAAAACTCAGATGAGTGTGTATACATAAACGTGTACATGTTTGCGTAGTGTGACCTAAGTGTAAGTAGAAGTAGCAAGGCGTACCTGAAATCTTGCATGTTTATGAGACAGAAAAAGACACCAGCAATCCTACCATCATGTAAAACAGTTTCAGGTTTCTGTTTCACGGTCACCTGGCAGGATGGTAGTACCTCCCTGGGTGGTTGCTGTCTACCAACCTACTACTGATATATATATATATATATATATATATATATATATAAACTGTGGTTAACACACACCACACTCCATAACAAAGAGATATCTTGACCTCAATAAGACATAACATACACTATTATAACACAAGTGTACCGAGGCACGACAACAGAGGACAGCACAACACGTCAGGTCTGGAGTAGTACACACTCATCCAGCCTCTTTTCCAGCACTCCGCACCTTCAGTTACAGCAGCAGTAAAGGTAAGGTAATGGTGTGACAGCCAAGTGTGCTACACTTGTTCTCTTACCTGTGAAGAGTGTACTGGAAGAACTGTGTGTGTGTGCTGGATTCCTCCCATTAAGGACTAAGTAAATGTTGTACTCCCTCATACTAAGGACTGCATATTGTACTCCCTCATACCAAAGACTGAATGTTGTACTTCCTCATACTAAGGACTGAGTGAATATTGTACTCCCTCATCCTAAGGACTGAGTGAATATTGTACTCCCTCATACTAAGGACTGAGTGAATATTGTACTCCCTCATACTAAGGACTGAGTGAATATTGTACTCCCTCATCCTAAGGACTGAGTGAATATTGTACTCCCTCATCCTAAGGACTGAGTGAATATTGTACTCTCATACTAAGGACTGAGTGAATATTGTACTCCCTCATACTAAGGACTGAGTGAATATTGTACTCCCTCATACTAAGGACTGAGTGAATATTGTACTCCCTCATACTAAGGACTGAGTGAATATTGTACTTCCTTATACTAAGGACTGAGTGAATATTGTACTCCTCATACTAAGGACTGAGTGAATATTGTACTCCCTCATACTAAGGACTGAGTGAATATTGTACTCCCTCATACTAAGGACTGAGTGAACGTATGATCCCCCTACAGTAGGAAATTTTTTAGTAATAGTGTCAGAGAAGCTAAAAAACAAGAGAAAAGCTTCATGCATCCCACCTGTCACTGGCACCAGGTGTGAAGGTGCACGTAAGAACAGTATGGTGTGAAGTGCACGTAAGAACAGTATGGTGTGAAGTGCACGTAGGAACAGTATGGTGTGAAGGTGCACGTAAGAACAGTATGGTGTGAAGTGCACGTAGGAACAGTATGGTCTGAAGTGCACGTAGGAACAGTATGGTGTGAAGGTGCACGTAAGAACAGTATGGTGTGAAGTGCACGTAGGAACAGTATGGTCTGAAGTGCACGTAGGAACAGTATGGTGTGAGGTGCACGTAGGAACAGTATGGTCTGAGGTGCACCTAGGAACAGTATGGTCTGAAGTGCACGTAGGAACAGTATGGTGTGAGGTGCACGTAGGAACAGTATGGTCTGAAGTGCACGTAGGAACAGTATGGTCTGAAGTGCACGTAGGAACAGTATGGTGTGAAGGTGCACGTAGGAGCAGTATGGTGTGAAGGTGCACGTAGGAACAGTATGGTGTGAGGTGCACGCAGGAACAGTATGGTGTGAAGGTGCACGTAGGAACAGTATGGTGTGAGGTGCACGTAGGAAGAGTATGGTCTGAAGTGCACGTAGGAACAGTATGGTGTGAGGTGCACGTAGGAACAGTATGGTGTGAGGTGCACGTAGGAACAGTATGGTGTGAGGTGCACGAGGAACAGTATGGTTGAAGGTGCAGTAGGAACAGTATGGTGTGAGGTGCACGCAGGAACAGTATGGTGTGAAGGTGCACGTAGGAACAGTATGGTGTGAGGTGCACGTAGGAACAGTATGGTGTGAAGGTGCACGTAGGAACAGTATGGTCTGCAGGCACGTAGGAATGCAGTATGGTGTGAAGGTGAACGTAGGAAAAGTATGGTCTGAAGTGCACGTAGGAACAGTATGGTGTGAGGTGCACGTAGGAACAGTATGGGTGAGGTACGTAGAAACAGTATGGTCTGAGGTGCACGTAGGAACAGTATGGTGTGAGGTGCACGTAGGAACAGTATGGTCTGAGGTGCACGTAGGAACAGTATGGTCTGAAGTGCACGTAGGAACAGTATGGTGTGAGGTGCACGTAGGAACAGTATGGTGTGAGGTGCACGTAGGAACAGTATGGTGTGAGGTGCACGCAGGAACAGTATGGTCTGAGGTGCACTAGGAACAGTATGGTCTGAAGTGCACGTAGGAACAGTATGGTGTAGGTGCACGTAGGAACAGTATGGTCTGAAGTGCACGTAGGAACAGTATGGTGTGAGTGCACGTAGGAACAGTATGGTTGAGTACAGGAACAGTATGGTGTGAGGTGCACGTAGGAACAGTATGGTTGAGGTGCACGTAGGAACAGTATGGTGTGAGGTGCACGCAGGAACAGTATGGTGTGAAGGCAATGTAGGAACAGTAGGTCATGTAGGTGCACGTAGGAACAGTATAGTGTGAAGGTGCACGTAGGAACAGTATGGTCTGAAGTGCACGTAGGAACAGTATGGTGTGAAGGTGAACGTAGGAAAAGTATGGTCTGAAGTGCACGTAGGAACAGTATGGTGTGAGGTGCACGTAGGAACAGTATGGTGTGAGGTGCACGTAGGAACAGTATGGTCTGAGGTGCACGTAGGAACAGTATGGTGTGAGGTGCACGTAAGAACAGTATGGTCTGAGGTGCACGTAGGAACAGTATGGTCTGAAGTGCACGTAGGAACAGTATGGTGTGAGGTGCACGTAGGAACAGTATAGTGTGAGGTGCACGTAGGAACAGTATGGTCTGAGGTGCACGTAGGAACAGTATGGTCTGAGGTGCACCTAGGAACAGTATGGTCTGAAGTGCACGTAGGAACAGTATGGTGTGAGGTGCACGTAGGAACAGTATGGTCTGAGGTGCACGTAGGAACAGTATGGTCTGAGGTGCACGTAGGAACAGTATGGTTTGAGTTGCACGTAGGAACAGTATGGTCTGAGGTGCACGTAAGAATAAGGGTCTGAGGTGCACCAGGGAAGTATGGTCGGGCACAGGAACAGGGCCTACGAAGGGATGCGAATGTAAGGTCTTTAAGGGCACGTAGAAAAGTATAGTTGAAGGCAGTAAAGAGTATGGTCTGTAAAACAGAAACATAAGGTTTTTAAATGCACTTAGAACAGGGCTGTGGGGAGTAGGGGAAAAGTAAGGTCTGTAAGTGCACGGGAACAAAAGGCTATGGGGAATTTTGAACAGTAAAGTCTGTTGGTGCACGAAGGAACAGTAAGGTCTTTTGTACGAAGGAACAGTAAGGGCTGTATGTGCACGAAGGAACAGTAAGG
>WNWK01052524.1:0-12156 GCA_009830355.1 Cherax destructor
TCGTAGCCAATAAACTGCTTGCAGGACCCAGTTAAGGGTGAAATAATCCACACTAATGCTTTCTGTGGGTGGAAGCACGTGGTTAAGGCATCTGCCTTAGCGTGGGTGGTGGGGGTGGTGGCTGGTAGGGTTAGCCCCCCTGCTTCCGCGTGCGCCTGTGCTTACGCCGTTTACATGAACTTAACCCAGGGTGGCTTGAATAATTCAGGATACCACGGGGTGTTATTGTACACAGAACAGCAATACACTGGAGTACAAGGTGGTATAAATGCTTGGACTCACGTGGCTTACTTCTCAGACAGCAGAGTGGCTTGCTGGCTTAGTAGAATATTTTCACACAGATTGACTGGCTTGGAATCTTGTGACAAACTAGACAGCAAGGTAGAAGCTGGCTTAAGCCTAGGCTGACGTAGCTGGTGGTCAACTTACTGGCTTCAATGGGACTCTCCCTCACTGGCTTACTCGTACAGAATTTGCAAAACCCGGGTCAACCCTCGTAGGTTTTAGCAAAATTAACAAGTAAGGCACTTAGCTGACCAGGAGATACTGTAGATATGTAGACTTCTATGATGTAGGAGCTGGTAACGTGGTCGGTCTGGAGGCTGTTTGCTTGCTTGAAGTCTATCTCTCTATAACATCGTAATCGATAAAAATTACGGCACACCGCTGCTCACCACTTGTCGCGTGGGTCTTGAGAGAGATATATAGGAGGTCAAAGATACTCCTTGTTGGATGGTTACGGTATATTTACAGTAAGTGAAGGAGAGTCCAGCCACCCGTCTGTCTCGCCTGTAGGTCTAACGTTAGTGAGGGAGAGTGCCTATGAGAGGCTGTGCACATGCGCTGAGCCTCTGACGTCAGCGGGTACCGTGACGTCACACGCAAAGGGACCAGCTGTATAAAAGGGAAGATACACTACACAAGTGTATATATGATACTGACACGACAATGCTGTATCTCTAGCAAGCACAAATATATTGTTTTTTTTGTTGGGTCCCTGGTCATGTTGACGTACAGAGCAATGAACAGGCAGACACTGCTGCGCGGTCAGCAGTATATGACCTTCCAGTTTCATATATAGGTGTTCCATTCAAGGACTATTTTGCGGTAATTGCTACCCACCTTCGCACCCGTTGGCAACAAACCTGGACTGACCTGCTAAATAACAAACTTCATTCTATTAAACCGAGTATAGGTTTCTTGCCTTCTTCTTGTCACCAATGTCGAGGTTGGGAGACTACACTCTCCCGTCTTCGCATCTGCCACACTCGTCTTACTCACGGGTATCTCATGGAGAGGCTCCCTGCCCCTCTCTGTGAGCATTGTCAGGTTCCAGTGTCTGTTCGCCATATTCTGTTGGACTGCCCACTCTATCTATGAGCACGCAGAATTTACCTACAACGTCGTCTTCGCTCTTCTGCCCTTTCTTTACCTTCCCTTCTTGCCGATGGGCCCTCGTTTAATCCTGACTCTCTCGTTAACTTTGACAGAAACTGACTTACTACACAAACTCTGAAGATTATACCTCTAAGCACTTCCCTCAGTCCCTTCTACCTCGATCTCTTGCTACCCTCTATCCCTGCACTATCCACTACCCTTCTGCACTTCATACCCTACTAATCATCCCTCTCCATCTTATAACCCATTCTCCCTGCATCCTGCCTTGCCCAGCTGCGCTGTATAACCCCTGTGGTTTAGTGCTTCTTTTGATTATAATAATAATAATTATCAAGAACATCAGTCTTGAGTAGTTGAAGTAGTTCCTCTTCAGAAGAGAGGAGCAGAACTTCACCAGAGTGAGTTTGAAAAAGATCAACCGGTGCAACCCTGGAAGTTGAACAAATACATTGAAGTATTTCTTCTTACATTTCAGTTTATCTGGTACACGTATCCTTACTCGTATTCGTGTCATGATGCCCAGGAAGGTTCGTCAGACATCAAAGTTGCCTTAAAAAAAAAAAACTTTCCTGTGTGGCAGACCTAAACATCGTAAGTCAGCTGACTTATGAAGGTCACCCTGCCCCTCGAGCGGAGGGGACAGCCTACCCTCGAGCAGTGGGGACAGCCTACAGTGAGGGACAGCCTACCCTCGAGCAGTGAGGGGACAGCCTACCCTCGAGCAGTGAGGGGGACAGCCTACCCTCGAGCAGTGAGGGGACAGCCTACCCTCGAGCAGTGAGGGGACAGCCTACCCTCGAGCAGTGAGGGGACAGCCTACCCTCGAGCAGTGAGGGGGACAGCCTCCTCGAGCAGTGAGGCAGCCTCTCGAGCAGTGAGGGGGACAGCCTACCCTCGAGCAGTGAGGGGACAGCCTACCCTCGAGCAGTGAGGGGACAGCCTACCCTCGAGCAGTGAGGGGACAGCCTCCCTCGAGCAGTGAGGGGGACAGCCACCCTCGAGCAGTGAGGGAGACAGCCTACCCTCGAGCAGTGAGGGGGACAGCCACTCGAGCAGTGAGGGGACAGCCTACCCTCGAGCAGTGAGGGGAGCAGCCCTCGAGCGTGGGCGCTCCCTCGAGCAGTGAGGGGGACAGCCTACCCTCGAGCAGTGAGGGGGACAGCCTACCCTCGAGCAGTGAGGGGGACAGCCTACCCTCGAGCAGTGAGGGGACAGCCCCTCGAGCAGTGGGGGGACAGCCTACCCTCGAGCAGTGAGGGGGACAGCTACCCTCGAGCAGTGAGGGGACAGCCTACCCTCGAGCAGTGAGGGGGACAGCCTACCCTCGAGCAGTGAGGGGGACAGCCTACCCTCGAGCAGTGAGGGGACAGCCTACCCTCGAGCAGTGAGGGGACAGCCTACCCTCGAGCAGTGAGGGGGACAGCCTACCCTCGAGCAGTGAGGGGGACAGCCACCCTCGAGCAGTGAGGGGACAGCTCACCCTCGAGCAGTGAGGGGGACAGCCTACCCTCGAGCAGTGAGGGGGACAGCCTACCCTCGAGCAGTGAGGGGGACAGCCTACCCTCGAGCAGTGAGGGGGACAGCCTACCCTCGAGCAGTGAGGGGACAGCCTACCCTCGAGCAGTGAGGGGGACAGCCTACCCTCGAGCAGTGAGGGGGACAGCCTCCCTCGAGCAGTGGGGGACAGCTACCTCGAGCAGTAGAGGGACAGCTCCCTCGAGCAGGGGGACAGCCTACCCTCGAGCAGTGAGGGGACAGCCTACCCTCGAGCAGTGAGGGGGACAGCCTACCCTCGAGCAGTGAGGGGGACAGCCTACCCTCGAGCAGTGAGGGAGACAGCCTACCCTCGAGCAGTGGGGACGCAGAGCAGTGAGGGGACAGCCTACCCTCGAGCAGTGAGGGGGACAGCATGACACCTCTCGAGCAGTGAGGGGGACAGCCTACCCTCGAGCAGTGAGGGGGACAGCCTACCCTCGAGCAGTGAGGGGGACAGCCTACCCTCGAGCAGTGAGGGGGACAGCCTACCCCGAGCAGTGAGGGGGACAGCCACTGAGCAGGGGGGACAGCCTACCCTCGAGCAGTGAGGGGGACAGCCTACCCTCGAGCAGTGAGGGGGACAGCCTACCCTCGAGCAGTGAGGGGACAGCCTACCCTCGAGCAGTGAGGGGGACAGCCTACCCTCGAGCAGTGAGGGAGCTCCTCGACAGTAGGGCCCTACCCGGCATGGGGACAGCCTCCGAGCAGTGGGGGACAGCCTACCCTCGAGCAGTGAGGGGGACAGCCACCCTCGAGCAGTGAGGGGGACAGCCTACCCTCGAGCAGTGAAGGGGACAGCCTACCCTCGAGCAGTGAGGGGGACAGGACCCAAGACAAAGATCGGCCGGATTTTAAAAAAAAATCACGGGCTACCGGATTGTCACAATGTCTTGTGTTAACTCAACAAAGGCGAAGTTGCCGAAAAAGAAGAAGACAGCAAAGTCAGAAGGACAGCAGTGTAAACAGTGTGTGTGTGTGTCAGTGTCAATGTTCAGGTGGGGTGAGGATGGTGGAGGATGGGGGGAGGGGGAGGAGAGGGGGGAACAAGCAAGCTGGTCACTGCCTTATACTCTTGAAGGGATGGTGCTCTTGAAGGGATGGTGCTCTTGAAGGGATGGTGCTCTTGAAGGGATGGTGCTCGAAGCTGGAAGTTCTAGATGCCCCTAACACCTAAATGAATTCGTTGAAGATAATAAGGTATCCTCGACTGGATTCAATAAGCAGACGGTGTTTTAGGTTGCCTTATGAAACACACAAACATTAACTTAAAGCGGTAAGATTGTCCCAAACACATAATGTTGAACTCAGCCGTACAGAATGCGAAAAGGATCTGGGGGTTATGGTAAGCAGCAACCTCAAACCAAGTCAGCAATGCCTAAGCGTAAGAAATAAAGCAAATAGATTACTGGGATTTATCTCTCAGCTCTGATCAGGTATTACTCAGGATAACCCAATAAAAACTTGGGACTGGTCTGTAGTTTGGGCAGTATAGTAACCGGCGTCCGCCTTGCACCTTGCTCCGTGTTTTTTCGTGTTTTTCACGGTCTCTCTTGTGTGCTAGAACTTTAAGACTGTGCCAGTGATCTTAAAAGGTACATCCCTACAGTGTTCTGAACTAATCAAGCAGAAAACAGTTTACACTGAATAAAAAAAAAGTGAATTAGTGTGCAATAACATAGCAGAGCCAAACTCCCAGAGGGGAACTATAGGCTTAAGTGCCGTGTGAAATAACAAATTAGAACAAATTTTGTCAGAGGAAGGAGTCTCCCTGCAAATAGGGTGTAGATATAATGTTAGAGTGAATATCACAGTTGTTCCGTAGAATACAGATACGATAATAAATGCTAAAGTGAAAACTAAGGCTGAAGTGTTAGGCCTAAAGAGTTTCGAATTGTAATCAGTTGCCAGCAGTCGCCGGGTCCCTACAACGCAGGTCAGCTGTATTGAAAATCTTTAACCTGCTAGTGTACCTCACCTAATTCTAGTGATTACATTGATATAAAATAATTTCTATTGAAATACGAATAGGTGCACAATCTTGAGGAAATACGTAAAGTGTCCAGCTTGATAAAAATACGATAAACAGTGTCGAGTTGTGAGTTGTCAGTGAACGATTTCAACAACATAAGACCTTTTACCATCTAGTCAACCATAGTGAAAAATAGCATCATTGTGGTGGAGGTAGAAAAAAATCTAGAAAAAGCTAAACACAGTACAGTGATCTATAAGCGCCCAAAACTCCAGGTGGTAAAACAGGGTGCCAGAGGTACGGCCGTTCGTCATAGTAGATTAGATTTTGCCACCGAAGTGGCTAGTTTATTGTGCACCCCATATCCATCCTGTGAACGGTAGCGCAAGAGCATATGAATACACAAAAGGCCTAGGCACTAGGCCCCAAAGGGGTTAACAATTGTACATTTGGGTTTATATCTACATTTCAGTTATCTGTTACAAGCAAATTTAGGAAATTTGCTTAGTACAATTGGTATCTTATTTCATGAATAAGATATCTTGACATGTCACATAGGTTATTATACTGTCTATCTCTATATTCCTCAATAAGTGCACAATTAAGCACATAGTGTTCAAGACAGTGACCATATGCCTGATCACATAATTTTCATTTAGTTTGATCATCATCTGTGTCTCCCAAACTGCCATTAGTACCTGTAGCCAAGCCTAAGCCTGGCCACTACAACATCAGTCAGTCTGTTCACATTGCAAGTTGCTCCACAAACATGCCCATCTATGCTCGCATTATCATGAGCACAGATAGGCAGCTGCCAGAAGCACCGGTTTTCTCCAACACGCAAGTTATACTTTTTGTATCAAAATGATCATTATTAGTCTGTTAAATTATTTTCCAGCGGTCTGTCTCGCGTAGCTCAAATAATCCCGACAAGATTCATTAAAATAAGTGATACACTGACTGGATTTCATCGGATCCGTCCAAGAAATAAGGAAACCAATGACCGGTTTCAAAGCTGGAAGTTCTAGATGCCCCTAACACCTAAATGAATTCGTTGAAGATAATAAGGTATCCTCGACTGGATTCAATAAGCAGACGGTGTTTTAGGTTGCCTTATGAAACACACAAACAATAACTTAAAGCGGTAAGATTGTCCCAAACACATACACATGCAAATAAAATAGATACAATACAAATAGACGGATCTTCACTTTAAGGAAGTTATTAGTAGGATATACAAGAAAACAACCAATAAAATCAATCTTGAAAACCTGTGTAGTCTGTAACCAAACAAACAAACGTTCTACTGCATGGATTACATACCACTTCTGTGGTAAATGGAGCCACACTTCTTGTGCAGGTATTTAGGAATCAACTACAAGAGATATTAAACCAGAGAAGTGTTTTTGGGTATGTCCAAATGAGTCCGAACTGTGGAATAAAATCACATTGATATTAGAAGATGACAACATCAACCCGGCTTACATAAAAAAAACATGACGGCATTCTATAACAGTTGGGAAAATAACAAATCTGGGCCAGATGGTGCTATTGCCCCTGGTATAAATGTTGTCCTGGTAGACAGTAACTGCAAAAATAGAGAAATAAATGATGGTGGCTTGAAGGGGGACAGAAGCTCTAGTGGGGAAACAGGTGTAGAAAATGACATACAAAAACCAATGTTACAAACTAGCAACACCACGGTAGATAGTAAACAAGGGGATACCCCGGGAAATACTGAAGATAAATTACCAGAAACAACTGATGAAGGCTCCATTGTTAGCACTAATGCTGAAGATAGAAGTGAGACAGGAATATACGCACCAGTAGGGAATACAATAGGGAACACAGTCACAAAAAAACAAGGCAAACAGAAACCAGGCCTATGCAAATATTATGCACTTGGTATCTGCAGGCATGGAATATCTGGGAAAACAGATGGGACATGCAACTTGACCACCCAGAAAATGGCCCAGACTCATGGAACTCCGTGTTCATCAAGAACTGCTTTTAACATACTATGGAGAGGGAGCATGGACACTGGGTCGTCCGCAGTTACTAAAAACAACAGACATAGCCCCACTCCAACAAAGGGCAGTAAAGCAAAGCAAGAACTACAGACCAATAGCGCTAACGTCCCATATCATAAAATTTTTGAAAGGGTTCTAAGAAACAAGACGCCACTCACTAGATACCCATAAATTACACAACCCTGGGCACATGGGTTTAGAGCAGGTCGCTCCTGATCACGTCCAAACTACTGACCACTACGACAAGGTCCTGGATGCTCTAGAAGATAAACAGAATGCAGATGTTATATACACAGACTTTGCAAAAGCCTTTGACAAGTGTGACCATCTGTGTTAAAGCACACAAAATGCGTGATAAAGGAATAAGAGAAAGTTGGAAGATGGATCTATAATTTCCTAACATGTAGAACTACAAAAGTAGTAGTCAACAGAGTAAAGACTGAGGCGGCTAGCAGTGAAAAGCTCTGTTACAAGGCAAGTACTCGACTCCCATCCTGTCCTCATCCTCATTCGGACATAGACAGGATATAAGCCACAGTGCAGTGCTTCCTTTCAGATGACACCCTGAATTTGCATGACAGTGTCCACGTTGAAGACACTGCAAGACTCCAACAGACTCACCAAACTTTAAATGCTGCAGAAAACAAAATGAAGTTCAATGATGAGAAATTTCATTACTAGATATGGAAAAGCAATGAAATTAAAATCTCATCAAGTACAAAACAAATTCAACACACAATTGAGCGAAAAACTAATGTCAAATCCTGGGAGTGATATGCCAGAGGATCTCACCTTCAGGGACCATAACACTGTAGCAAATAGCATCTGCTAGAAAATGACAGGATAGATAATGAGAACCTTCAAAATCAGGGATGCCAAGCCCATGTTGACATTTCAGTTCGCTTGTTCTATCTAAGCTGGAATATTGCTGCCACTAACTGCCCTTGAAGGCAGAGTAAATTGCTGACCTAGAAAATGTGCAGAGAGACATTCACGGCACGCATAACGCGATAAACCACCTCAATTACTGGGAACGCTTGAAGTACCTAAACCTGCTCCAGAATGCAGGAGGAGAGATACATTATTATATACATGTGAAAAATTCTAAAGGGATTAGTACCAAAACTTACACGGGAGTCACTCCTACGAAAGCAAAGGACTCAGCAGTTGATAACATCCCCAATGAAAAGCAGGTGCCACAGCACTTGAGAGACAACACAATAGATTTCAGGGGCCCAAGACTTCAACTGCCTCCCGCATACATCAGGATTCCAAAAGACCCTGCTGCTTCAAGCAGTCACTGGACAGGCACCTAGTCGGTACCTGACCTGCCAGGCCACAGTACCATCCTGGTTGATCATGCTCTGATCAACATGAGGCCTGGTCACATGACTTGGGCGCAGGGGCATGACCTGGAATCTCTCCAGTTATACTCAGGAACAAACCAACCAGGCTGACTGAGACAAATGCAAGCATAATTGACCTATATGGACCAATATCCTAGCCCCTCTTAATAAATCAGGGATAATTACTACAGCACTACAGACCACTACCCACCTTCCTCTCAACAAACATAAATAAACCATCACTGGAATACAACAGTTTCTTTTAGACTTAATGAGGCCTCAATAATGGACTTCACTAACAGAGCTGGCGTTGACTGGCCACAGAATTCCAATGTCAATGGTATCGATGAATGGATACACATATTTCTAATAAATTACTTAGCCTATACAACAAACATTGTCTCATAAAAAACTAGAAACAGATTATGAACAATTGGCAGTTGCCTCTGCTAACTAACAGCATACTAAGATCCATTGAAAAGAAACATCAGTCGAAAAGCAATATAGACAGGGCCTAATACACAAAATACTATTAAACACTTCCATCGTTCTCACCAAACTAATAAGAAAGGTCAGGCAATTGTACTATTCCGCAGAATCACCGAAACAAGAAGAGATATAAAAATGATCTGAAACACTTTCTCAGATTCTGGGCACACAAACTGAAAAAACTGTGGATATTGACCAACTAAACCAAATGAAACACAACTACAGCCTATTGATACAGCTAACAATTTAAATAACTTCTTCTCAACCATAGGATCAAATCTCGCCCGTAAATTCCCAGGTACCAACGCCCAAGCAAGTGATTACTTAGATGGAAATTTCCCAACCTCCTTCTATCTTGCACCTACCGAAACCACTGAAGTCACCATGATTATAAAGTCACTTAAGAATAAATCAGGGAATCTGTCTCAAGTCCCACAATTATTGTACAAGCGAGCGGCTCATGTCCTTTTGCCTGCTATTTCACTACTTTTTAACAAATCACTAGAAACTAGCACTTTCCCGGCACCCTCAAGACAGCAAGGGTTACACCAATTCTCAAAGGTGGTGACCCCACAGATGTAAATAACTATAGGCCAATCTCAAACTTACCGTTGCTATCCCAAATCTTTGAGAAACTCGTGCACAAGAGACTATATTCGTTTATTTCAGTACAAAGCATACTCAACCTCTGCCAATTTGGCTTTAGAAAAAACAAAAGCACAAACGATGCAATTGTAAAAATGCTGGACCTATTTCAAATCCTATCTTACTAACAGGTTTCAAAACGTCACCATTCAAGACACAACCTCATCTACATGACCACTTGATACTGGAGTGCCACAGGGAAGTGTCCTTGGTCCCCTGCTCTTCCTCTTATACATCAATGATCTTCCCAACGTATCACAACACCTGAAACCAATTCTCTTTGCTGACGACACGACTTGTCATCTCCCACCCAAATCTTGCCACGTTCAACACAATTGTTAATGAAGAGCTACTAAAAATATCAACCTGGATGACTGCCAATAAACTTACACTTAACACTGACAAAACCTACATTATGTTTGGTAACAGAACAAGTGTTGGACAACTAAACATAATGATTGTTGTCAATCATATTGCTAAACACAATGAGGGCAAATTCCTGGGACTACATCTTGATAGCAACCTTAATTTCAGCACCCATATCAGTCACATAGCAAAAATAGTATCCAAAACGGTTGGGATCCTCTCTAAGATACGTTACTATGTACCACAATCAGCCCTACTCACACTATACTATTCACTCATCTATCCCTACCTCACTTATGCCATATGTGCTTGGGGATCAACAGCAGCAACCCACCTAAAACCAATAATAACTCAACAAAACCCCGCAGTAAGAATTATCACGCAATGCAATCCCAGGCAACACCCCCTCCCCTCTCTTCAAAGACCTAAACTTACTCACTGTTCAGAACATCCACACTTACTACTGTGCAGCCTTCATGTACAGAACCATAAATTCCAATATTAACCCTAAACTAAAACGCTTTCTTGATAGTTGTGACTGGAACCATAGGCACAATACCAGACACAAAAATCTCTATGACATTCCCCGTGTCCGTCTAAATCTATACAAACGTTCAATGTACATTAAAGGGCCCAAAATCTTGAACTCCCTACCTGAAAACTCCAGAATTGCAGACTCAGCCACCATTTTCAACACTATCATCAAAAAACATCTTATTCACTAACACCCCCCACAATCAACTAACTACATGAAAAACCACCTATTCATGCACACACACACACACACTTCCTCCTCATCTACACCTACACTGACCCAAAACAGTAAACATAAAATCCCGAACATAAAGTTGCCTAATTAGTCTCAAACTAGTGTTAAGTTTGCCGGATATACTCCAATATAGGATCTTTAATAAAAACTAAGTAACATGACAAGACTTCACTATTCTCATTACTAATTTTATAAATTGTCATAATTTAAATATTCGGATCTACCTCATATAGGATCCAATATAGGATATATAATAGAAACTATGTAACATGGCAAGACGTAACCATTCTCATTACTAATTTTACAAATTGTCAGAATCTAAATATTCTGAACTACCTCACTATTGTAAATCTAATTAATCATTTGTAATAAGAACATAAGAACATAAGAAGAACATAAGAATGGAGGAACACTGCAGAAGGCCTACTGGCCCATACAAGGCAGGTCCATATCAAAACCACCACTTTTTTTTTTTTATATTTTATTTAAAAGACATTATACATACACACAAATCAATATGACCTTATAACCAGTACAGGATATTACAATAATACAACCAAACACCCAAGTGTAGAAACACATGAATCTCGGCTTCAAAATTCCAAGTAAAAAAAAAAAGAGAATACAATGAAACCCAAATACAATGCAACATACAGACAATAAAGCACAAGCCAATATAAAAATACATATCATTGGCATCATGAACAATTTTAACTGCCAGTAAGAACAACACGTAATTTATTTAGCATCATAATCGATAATTATAAAAAAATGACCCCCCCCTTCACCCTCACCTACCCTAAAATAAATCTGCACATTAAATGTGCCTATTCCCATAACAATCATGAGAATTTTTTTTTTTATTATATTTAATGTAAACGAAATACACAAAATACATCATTATGGCACCTTATATCAAATATGGTTATCGCAAAAACAAACCAACAACCGAATGTACAAACATCCGCAAACTATGGAAAAACATACAATGCATCGTTCTGATAATAAGCAATTAACAATATATAACTTACATATTAGGCACCTCTCGTTACTTACTGCCAAAAGCACAAACACATTATGTATTTAATAACACAATGGAAATCCATAAAAACTTGACCCCCTACAATCCCATCTACCTAAAGAGACCTACACATTACCATTTTACTATTACATTCATCATGAGGAAACGTTTGGTATAATAATTTTAATAATGTATATTATTATAACCTAATGTGAACATTGGAACCACTCTTACCCCAAATGTTAAAAAAACCCCGAAACTCGGCCCAAAATTCCAAAAAAAAAAAAAAAAGAAAACAATGAAACCCCCAAAGGTAAGGGAAAAAAAGCCAAAAAAATTTTAAAAAAAATATCATTGGCATCATGAACAATTTTTTCGCCCGTAAAAACAAAGAATTTTTTTAGCTCATAATCGATTAAAAAAATGACCCCCCCCCTTTACCCTCACCTACCCAAATAAATTTTTTGGTTAAAAGTTTTTCCCCTTTAAAAATCATGAGAATTTTTTTATTATATTTAAGTAAAGAAAATAAAAATTCATTATGGAACCCTTTTATCCCAAAAATGGTTTTTGAAAAAAAAAAAACA
>WNWK01052525.1:0-12156 GCA_009830355.1 Cherax destructor
CAGACCCCCCTTTAAAGTGCAGGCATTGATTCCCCTTTTTCAGGACTCAAGTCCAACTAAAAATTAACTAGTTTCCTGAATCCCTTCACAAAATATTACCCTGCTCACACCCCAACAGCCGTCGGTCCCAAAACCATTCGTCTCCATTACACATGCTTGCTGGAAGTCCAAGCCCCTCGCCCACAAAACCTCCTTTACCCCTTCCTCCAACCTTTCGAGGACGACCCTATATCTGTATCTTCAAAAATAATCTCGACAGTCAGTTCCATACTCTTTCCAGAGCTTTTCCCACACTAGTTATCTTACGACCGTGAGACACAGAACATACGTGTCTTTTAATTTTCGTATCTTTTAATTTGAGGTAGCAACACTGTATGACCCACAGGGGTCATCAGTGTTACATTCAGATAAAAGCAGGTCACACAAGACCAGAGATACTTACAGTTGGCACACTGGAGACCGCGGGAGATGCAGATGCTGTACTGTGATGGAGATTGATGGACTGATGAAGAATTAGTCACATGTGCAACATCTGACGTTTCGCCCTCCAGTGGCTTTATCAATACAAATTCAAGGGCATAATGGGAAGACTGTAGAACATATACAAAAGACGAGGTAATCATTCCCTCAGTCTTGGTGACGGATACGTAGTCTTCAGTACTACATTCCCTTCAACTCCGGGCGAGGGACTGATTACCTCAAACTCCATTTTCCACTATTCATGTCTGTACCGGACTGATAAAGCCACTGGTGTCCCGTAGCTCGATCGCTAGCGCACCCCAGATCACACATGGGTCCGGGTTCGAATCTCCTCCGGGTGCGGCTGGAAAACATTAGGGACGTGTTTCCATAAGACCCCCTGCTGTCCCTGTCCCTGTTCACCCATCATTTTAAAAATGGGTACCTGGGTGTTAGTGGACTGGTGTGGGTCGCATCCTGGGACAAAACTGACCTAATTTGCCCAAAATATGTCATTAATGTCAGCTAGGCCTGTATACCTTGCACATGTACTTGTAGTAAATAAAGATATTATTATTATTACTGTCTGGCTATAGATATATTCTATATTGGCCCATGCAAAAGACTAAGTAATATTTTAGAGCGCCAGGGAATTGTGTTAACCCCTAAAGGGGCCCGACCTACTGCCTGACACAGTGACCGTTTACCCCACATGAGGTCGGTCAGGTGAAGCGGCAGCTAAACTAGCGTCCCGGGCATTTACCTGATGCATTAAGACAATTGCACAATTATTGACAAACAGATTCCAATAATAACCTAACATTATTATTATAACAATAAAAGAGAATAACTAAACCAACAAACATATATATGATAAAAATTAAAGAGCAATATCGTAGTATCATGATACATGAGGTCAGATAATAATATAAAGTCGGAAATCTTTACTTTAGCTATTAGTGAAGAAATCGCTATGTAATATTAAGTGAAACATCGTAACTGGAATATTACTCAAATATTAAATGTCGTGTATGGGCATTATTACAACCTCAGGTTCAATGGCCTGTTAACCTGAGTGTAAAGGGAGCTTGGAGCAAAGAAACACAGTAGAAGTTTATTGAAATTGTATTTCCTTCAAAAAATCAGTTAGATTAATTCCAGATTTTTGTCTTTTCCTTCCCTTTTAATTGTGATTATATAAGACTTTGTTTTTTCCCTTTCCCCAAAGTATAAAAAAGTGCTGTTTACACATATGTCCCCTATATAAAAAAGGAGTAGTGTTTGAGTCGCCACAGTTGTCTAGGCTAAGCAGCACCCCAAAATACAGACAATTTTCCCACAACCAGCTCTTTTGGGGAATTCCAATGACAAACCGCGGGTATCCACGTCACCTTTGTCATTTTTAAAGGCTGCATTTTAATTGGCTAAACCCAGTTTTGATTTGATGATGGGGGCCCCATCCCCAAAACCCTTAACGATGGTTCGCTGGTTGGGGGAGCCTATGTGGGTGTGTTTCATGCTCCTCATTCTCCCCCAGCTCTCGCCGAAAGGGGTTTGTTTTGGGTGCGGGCCCTCTAGTGGAAAAAGAGACCTTGGATTTTTTCACTACAAAATGGCAGGGCGTTCGGGCGGAGGATAAACACTGTATGTGTTGGGGTTGGAAAAGGGGCCCCTTGCCATTGTTTTTTTCCCTTTTCCAGATTTATTATTAGATAATGAGGACATCTATGGGATTGCGCTCAATGGGAGTACAAATCTTTGAAACTGTGCCCCCGGCGTTTATGAGAGGTTGGGGGAAAAATGGGGAAGTATGCATCCCCTATCTCTCCCTTTGGGAAGTAAACTCAAAGATGTTTCTAAGCACTATACATATGTCAAAATTCGTAATTTGCCTTCGGGGATGGAAAGACACCCGGCATTTTTTCAAGGATTATGGAGTCATCCACTATGCAAGTTTGGGACGAGGGAATAAAGGGAATCTATGGGGGTTTCCCCGGAAGGTTCCTTTACCCTAAAGATAAAACCCTGAAGCGGGCCATCCGTTTTTTGTGGTTTGGAAGAGTTTAGAACTCAAGTTTATGTGACCTACGCAGGTAAAAGACGGACATCCAGACTCTGGGTTCCTATGGACATATTGCTGCAGAGTGTGACGGGGAAGCGGGGAAAAACAATAGGTTACAAGGAATGTGGTAATTTGCGGAAGTGGGCCTCTGTACGGGTTGAGGAAGTAGTGGGCCCCCAAAAGGAAATGGGGGGTTGTAAAAGGGCCCCCGGAGGGGGTTATGGTATTTTGCCAACTTTTCGCAGGACACAGCGGTGCGGGAGACAGAGTACAGAAGTGCTGTAGATTTGGAAGATGCTGCATTCCCGGGGAGGAATTGGGGGGTTTTTTGGATACTCCCAGGATGGGGAGTTTTGGAAGCCAGTGAGGCTGCAGTAAAGTTAATGGGTGCTGAGGGGGTGTTGGGTGATGGGGCTGATTCCAGCTGTTTGGATAAACAGGAGGGGGAAAGTGCCCCCAGGGGGAAAATTGGGTCAAACATGGATATTGGTTCTGAATCAGGGAAAAGCGTCCATGGTAGTGTCAGATGATGAAGCCCGGGCCCCCCGGGCCCAAAAAGTCAGGCAGAAGATTAGGTGGAGGCACCAAAACGGGAAAAGGGGGGGGTGCAGAGGGCAGAAAAAAGGTAAAGGGTGTGCAGGACAACAGAAAGGGGTTACTGAAGCCCAGAAAAGCACGAAGCAGAAAGTATGTAAATAAAAAGGGAAAAAAACCACCTCTATCTTTTTAAAAAATTTATCTCGTTTAACGTGAATGGTCTAAAAGGCCGGGTTAAGAGGAAATGGGTTGAGGTGATTTTGGGAGGAATCGGTGGCCCTGGGCTTCTTGGGAGCACAATTTCAGGTATGGTAGAGATTTTTTGGGAAAGGGAACATAAAGTGTATGCGGGTAGCTCGGAAGCTTAAAGGGGGAGGGTTGCGGTAGTAGTGGGGAGTCCAGCCCCTTTTGTTTTTAAACTTGGGAGGAGGGAGGGAGGGGGAGTCAGAGTTCATGGGGTAGGGGGGGTGAGGTTTTTTTGGGAGTATATATGCCAGCTGAAAAATAAACGGATTGGGAGGATTTTGTGGGGGATCATTTTTTTTATTTCATGGGGGGTTTAGCTGAGGTTACGATAATTGGGGGCGACTGGAACTGTGTAATTAGGAAGGGATGTGAACCCCGTGAAGCTGGGTGTGTCTTAAGTTTTTTTGGGGGATGTTTTGGGGGAGTGCAGGGATGGTTGATGTGGTGGGGGGGGTGGGGGGGTGGTTAAACCCTTTGTCCAGGGGTACGCTGCACGCTTGGCCCCAGAGTTTATTTTCCGGGTGGTAACGGTGGGGAGATTGGGTATGGGCGTGGGTTTTCAGACCCTTGGGGGGGTGTATTGGTGGAGGTAGGATGGGGGGAATGGTGAAATTTTTTTCCCCGGTTGTGGAAACTCAATGTGAAGCTTTTGGGGGGTGAGGGGGGAAGGGGGCGCTTTTGAAAAATGGTGGGAGAAAGTTTTGGGAAAAGGGGCTGGAGAAAGATGTACTAAAATGGTGGGAGCAATGTGCAAAACCCGGGGAAATTAGAATTTTTAAAAGGTGGGGAAGGGGAAAAAAAGCAATGGAAATATGGTTTACAGAAGTATTTGGGGGGGCTGCTTGAGCTTTGTTATGAGAGAGGAAGGACCCAACAGGTGGAAGGGTGGGAGTTAAAAAGGGGGCAGTTGGGGAAGTAAAAAACGGCGGTTTGGGGGTCTTTTGCGTGGGGGTTTGGACGATGTCTTGTGGGGGCGACAAGCCTTCGCCCTTTTGTTTTGCGGTCATTTCGGCAGAGGAGGCCCCAGGTATGAGGTGATGGGGCTGGAGGTAGATGAGGAGGGGAAATCGCCCGGGGGACGAAGATGAAATCGACTGAGGCTATGAGTCTATTTTTGGCTCAGGGTTTAAGCAATACTTGAAAAGGGTGTGGGGTGGAGGGGGGAAAGGGGGTCATTGTAGATAAGTATACGACGGGTGTTGGGAGACGAAGATAGGACCGACAGGGAAAGGGGGGGTATAAGTGAAAAAGGGGTGGGCTGGCTGTAAAAAAGCAGGGTTTTGGGGCCCCGGGGTCTGGATGGGATACCAAACGACTTTTTTGGAGAAATTTGGGGTGTAAAAGAGGGGTGTCTGGTACGATTAATAAATTTTGAAGAAAGGGTGGGTTTTTGGGGGAACAACTCAGCCCCACGGGGTTATAGAAAGTTAAAAAGAGGCAGGGAAATCAATTAAGTGTTTAAAGGGGGGGGTTTGTCCTTGATGTGTGCTGACTAAAAAATTTTTGCAAAGGTGCTGGGGAATAGGATGAAGGGGTTTTAGGGGGTGATTGAGGCTGGGCAATATGGTATACCTGGACGGAGTATGAATAAAGGGGCATGCAAGGATACGGGACTTCTTTTGAAAACAGTAGGGGGGGTGGTGTGCTGGTTTGGGGGTTGGGGCTGCATATGATGGTGTTGACAGAGAAATGTTGTGGATGATAATGAGAAAGCAAGGTTTTGGTGATGAGATATTTAAAGGGGGCAAAGGGTTGTTGTATAAGGATGCAGGGGAAGGGCGGGTAAATGGTTTGGTGGGTGGGGAAAGTGGGGAATGGAAAAGGGTTTCCCGGCGGGGGGTTCCCCCTTTTTGTCGCAGATCCCTTTGCGTGTTTGCAGAACCCGCTGTCGGCCTGATTAGGTGGGGTAGGGGGGGGGAAAAAGGGTTCTGGGCATGGGTCTGGCATTGTGGGATATGGGATGACAAAACTGTTTTGGGTTGGGGGGTGAGGAGGGCCCTAAAAAACGTAGGCCGGTTTCCCTTGAGATTTTGGCAGGGCACGGGTTTAGCCATTAATACTACTAAGTCTAAGCTGGGGGTGGGTTCATGGGTGGGGGGTGGCATGGGGGAAGAGTTTTGGATGGACTGTCGTGGGGGGGAAAAAGATCTGGGTGTTATTTTTTTGGAAAAGATGTCTGTGGGGCTCAGTGAATGCTGGGGAGGTTTTTGGGGGGAGCTTTAAGGAGGATGGGAGGGTGGGGGAAGGGGGGAGTTAACATTACGGCAAAGGGGTGGTAGTGGTTAATACGGGGGTTTATAGAAAGTTATGGTATGTGGCGGGGGTTTTTCCTGTTTTGAGTGGGGATGTGCTAGAATTGGAAAAAAAGGGTTTTTGAGATTTGTGGGGGGTTTTTGGAAAGCATTGGTTAAAAAAGGGGGTTGTTATAAAAAGGGGGGTTTTGGGGGGGTCTGGGGGTATAAACATTAGGAGTCATCTTTGGGCATGTATGTAAAGTATTCTATCTACGGAAAGGGGGACCGGGGAAGAAGGGTGGAAAGGGTTATGAATGAATTGACACGGTGGTGGGGGGAAGGACTTGTTAAAGGGTGTGGTGATATGTTGAGAAGTTTTTTGGGCATTGAGGACCCTCGGTTTTTACAGCAAGGGCAATGGGGGGGGTTGGGGGGGGGGGTGCTGATGTGGTAGTAGGGAGGCAGTGTTCCCAGTATATAACTGGAGGGAATATGGGGTGGGTTGCAGGTTTGCGGCTAAAGGGCGGGGGTGAGAGGGTGGTAAAAGGTTTTTTGCATGGGGTAGTTGCATAAAGGGGCAGTGCTATATAAAATGGGGTTGGCAGTGACGCCTTTTTGTGTGGGTGTGGTGAGAGGATACTGCCCATGCTGTATATTTTAAAAGCTTAGGGAGACTTGGGGGAATGGTTGGGGGGGGTGATCTGTCTGAGGGGGGAGGAGGAAAAAATGCTTTGGGGGTGCTGATTTTTAGATATTGGTGGGGTGCATGGGGGATGTAGGGGGGCATTATGTGGCAGTTGATTACGTGTATGTTTCATGGGTTTTCCCGGGGAACAGGGGGGGAGTCGGTAAAGGCTATGGCGGCTTAATGTATAGAACAAAAATGCAGGAATAGGTTTTTTATGGTGCAGGGGGGGGATGGGTTTTTTTCTGACAGTTACAGAAGTATGACAGTGGGAATTTTTTAGAAGTGGGGGGTGGGGGGGGAGAGGAGGGGTTGGGGGAAAAGTATTGGACTCTCGAAGGGGGGGGGATTTTGGTGTGTGCGGGCGTATGTGCTTTCTTATATTAAAAGTGGACGGATATGTGTGTGGGGGGGAATGATTGTGACGGAGAACTTACTTGGATCCCCGGGTTTTGGGGGAGGATGGCCCTTTTAAAAATTTTGAAAGTATATGGTTTGAAAGTGTGTTTTTACTGATCAAGGACTTCTGACGGGGGGGGGGGGGGAGGATTAATGGGTTTTTGGGAAATATAGGGTGGCTTTCCTTGTTTTGTGTAATAACTGTATAAGGTAAACATGTCATGTTGGTCAAAACAGTGGCCGGGTTTGGGGCATGTTATTATGTATGACAATGTATATAGGATGATGTTATATTTTTTTTTTTCTTTAGTCACGTGATAAAAGTGACTTAGTGGTTCCCCCTTTTGACAAAAGTACGGTGTCAGTTTAGACATGTACTTTGTTGTAGACATGGAAGACAAAAAACCTGTTATGTCTTAAGTTTCTAAGGTTGTTTGAATATTCCCAAAATTAAGGGGGGTACAGGGGGAACAGTAGGGGGCCCGTATTTAATTTGAGGTATCTATTTAGAAATGCAGGATAAATAATCTGCACTTTATTAAGTAAAGTATACTGTTTTTTTTCTGGTTTTTGGGGAAAGGAGAAATGGAGTAATCCTGGCACGTTTGGTGTCCCATGTGTTATTTTTGTTACTACACATGTGTGTTGGTATGTGTAGGTATGGAAAAATATAAAAAACTGTAAAAATGTGGGTGCTTTGGGTGGGTTGTGGGTGGGGGGTTATGGGGGACATCTAGGGAAATTACCCTGGAGGAGGTTTAGATTTTAGACTGTTTTTTATTAATAGTGTTGTTTTCATATATAGGCTTGTTTAGTTCAGGTGTAATGGAGGTGGATTGTAAAAAAAATGTGCTGATTTTATTATGTTCAGAGGGGGTGGTTCTTGGGATGTATAATGTTAAGATTGATACAATTGCAACATGTATAATGTGTTTTTTAATAAAATATAAAAAAAAAAAAAAAACCGCAGTGGTATCCCCGTCACCTTTTTTCATTTTAAACTTCGCATTTTAATTGGCTGAACCGATCCCTTTTATTTGATAGGGGCCCCCTCACCAAACCCTTTAAAGATGGGTTGCTGGTTGGAGGGGGCCTATGTGGGTGTTTTTAACATGCTCCGGGAAAAAAGGTTACATACTCTTTGCATGCAACAGGCATAATACACAACATGCACCAACATTTAATCATTGGAGATGTGTGCACTTTCTGGGGGTGGGGCTGTAGTGAATGTTTTTGTGGTTTTTTTCTGGCATCTTAAGTGGCACGTTCAAGTGAACACCACTCTTGTGTAAGTCACCAGTCCTAAAAATGCACTCTTAGGGGGAACACATTATTAAGCCAAAAAAAAAAAGGAAAACTTGCGTTTGCTTAAAACGAAAATGTTCCTCCTTCTTCTAGAGGACATCCCGTCTTCTCGCTCTAAAAGCTCCCAAGGCAAGTACAATAGTTTGCTCTCTTCATCCACCAGCTAAGAGCTGCTGCATTAAGTTGCACGGCAAAAAAAAGTACTATAAAAAATCTTCACATTCCCATTTTGCGACACCGGGGGAAACCTTTTGGCCCCAGTTCCCCGGGTTCCGGGGAAAAAATTTAAACCTTAAACCGAACTGTAGAAATTTATTGCTTGAATGGTTCCTTACCTATTTGTTGGGTGTTACCCCCGGGCTGCTCTCTGTTTCAGGTGGGGGCTTACACCCCCCAACTTTTACCATTCTTTTTTTCCCCCCCTGTATATAAAGCTTGTTTCTGCAGTTTATTTATATAGTATCACTCGTGAGGTCCCGAATATACAGGAGGGGGGTTTGGGAAAAGTTGAAAACCATGCCTGAGGCTCACTGGGGGTTTTCCCGGCGCTGGGAAAAAATAGCGTGTAATCAGGTTACCTAGCGTTCTTGAGGCATCTGTGGCTGAGTGGTGTAAAGGGATCACGTGTGGAACTTTCCGATAATTAGTTCTTGGGGCTTACAGATCCCGAAAATAATTTAGGAAAAAGAAATAAGAGATAAACGTTACAACTCACTGCCAAAATGAATATGAAAGGGGTCGCATGAGACCCAGGGCACAAGTCTACAGTTCCATTAACTGCGGGAAAAATTTAAAATTTAAAGCAGACTAAAAAAAACTATAGTGGGTGTGAGGGAAAAAGGGGTTAAAATGGGTTAAGGTTGTTAGTCCGCCGGCGATCATTCACGGGTTCAGCAGGTGCTTCCCTCTAGCAGGCCGGGCAGATCCCCCCCCTTTTTTGGTGGTAGTTACCTTACCTGGTGAAAAGCGAAACTGGTGGAGAATCACTCCCCCCCCTTCTCCCGAAACCCCGGTAGGGTGCTCTACCAGGTGTATATTTTTTTTGGTTGTTTTTGGGTTACCAGTAATTTCTTCCATCTTAAAGTAAACATGCTATCCTTTTTTTTTCTTACGTGTTATGTTTGCTTTTCTTGTGGTAACCCCTTATTTATTTTCTTTATCAGCTCTGCTGCCCGGCCTGGGCAGCTGGTACAGACGCCAGTTTTTAAGGAGCTAGATGTACGTCTCTCTGACTTGGTTTTTTCTACTCTTCCGCTTCCCAAATCTTCTACCTCAAAGTGGCATCGAAATTCTTAAAAAGCCCGGATAACCCTAACATCTCGTCTACACCAGAGACTTATCCTGGGCCTTATATTCTCCTACTCTCCATCCTGCCAGAACCACAACGGCCCAATATTTTTTTTATATTTTATTAAAAATTAAAAATTTTTTTTATTTCCCACCCAAAAGTCAAATTTTTTTTTATTATTTTTTCCCTTATATTTTTTTTCCCGGTGGGAAGGGGTTCCCCTTTTACAGTGGGTGTACACGGGGCTCAATAACAAAATAATGTGTCTTTTAAAATTAATTATTATTTGAAAAAACATTTCTGGTTTAAAATCAACTGCTGCAATGGTTCCTATGGTGGAAAAGGGTGCATGTTCAATCACTACAGTTATTTTAAAAGGGGCCCCTATGGTATCCATACCGAAGTTAAAATGCCTGTGTTCCCCAAAATTTAAAAACCATTTAATCAACTATGGGAAAAGCAAGACTCTTTGCCAAAAAGACAACGCTCAATAGAAGTCCCGGAAACATCATTTTCTGTATATCCAACAACTTCAACAGAACATCACACTACTTTTAAGACTGTACCTGGCATTCTCCCCCTTCAAATCATATAAATACTCATGTTCCTCTTTTTCCAGGTAGATCTGTCTGTTTAGATAAAACCCCCTGCGTGGGCGGGAAAAGTTTCAATAAAGGATCCATTTTTACTTCTTTTTGTGTTTATCTTTCCAAAACGTCACTTGGTTACGTTACGTAGACGACGTCCTCGTAATAACTCCCAAACGGGTGTACGGAATCTTCAGGCAAGGCTCAACGTAGTTGAACCGGCGATCCCGTTTACACTAGAAGAAGAGTCCCAAAGACAAGCTACCCTTTTTAGACGTCCTCATCCCCAAAGAATAAAAACCTACACTTTTATTATCAAGATACCCAAGACCAAAAGAGGCATCATCATCGGTTTTTTTCCCAAAAGCTTACCGAATTTTTCGGGCCCGAGTTTCTTGGGGAATGTCTAATTACAAACCTTTTACTGATTTACAATTTCCTTCCTTTTTTATCAAAAATTGGGAAAAAAGGGTCTTTAAAATCTTAAATTTTCCCCGCAACCCACTCCAAACAAAGTTATAATTCTTCCCAAGGAGGTTTTCCCCTTTCTAAAGTACTTGCTAAATCTAACAAGTAACCCTCCTTCCAGCCTTTCTATAAAGGATCTAACCAGGACAAAATCAAGCCCCCATGAACCAGTCAACGCGGGTTTTTTTACCCCTGCCTTGGAGGTTTTCGACAGGTTTTTTGGGAAACGGCAAAAATCAAAACCCTCAATGAAACATTAATGCATGTAGGAACGATAACCTGAAAACGTTTCTTTAAAAACCAAAAATTCCCCCAAACATTAAAATTCAAAACGGATTGTAAAAAAAAACCGATTTTCCCAGACCCAAAATGCCTTGAATCAGCGCCTCCTTTTTTCCAAAATTAAAAAAAAAAAGGCAACCACCCTCTCGAATCTTAACAAAATTTTAAAAAAAACCCTCCCTACAAGTCTCCCCCTTCTAAAATTTTAAAATCGCAGATTGGGAAAATCTAAACCTTCTCTTTTCCAACCTCCTCAAAAATTTGTCTAACCTGTTTTTTAAAACACCCCAGTAATTGTCTTTATCACCTTTTACTCATGTGGAAATTGATTGTTCTACCTTATTGTATTACTACTACTACTACAACTTTTTATCACCCACCACTTTTTACACCTCACTTGGAAGTATATATATACCCTCTGTGTCCATGTATTTTTTAACGGCGAAAAAACTCCTTGAAAAGCGAAACGTTGCCACAATAAAAAAGTCACATTAGTTGCATTTTTTGTCCTTTAACAGCTTGGGGTAAGTAGGTATCTTGGGGAGTTCCAGTGCCTGTAGAGCACATGGAAACAAAGCCCGGGTTAACTGCAGCCCGTACAGTAACCACTGATAAAAATCTCTGTAGATATAAGACGCAGTGAGAAAAGGCTGATTAAAGAAGAGTCTTGGTTTTATAACCAAGAGTAATAAGAAGAAGCAGTGGTTTTTTACTTTATGAAATCTCCCGGGGATAAAATTATTTGTGGCTTGTGCTGACGCTAGGGGGAAAAATGTGGATGCTCGGTGAGCTTGTGTCACTCCTTTAAACTTGTAAACACACTCATGGTGTACACAATTTTGGTTCAACTGCGGCTAGCTGACAGGCTGCTAGTCAAACACTTAGTTGGAAAAAGGGTTGGAGATGACGTGACGTGGACCTCCTCGCTTATTCTCGTGACGTTGACCTCGCTTATTCTCGTGACGTTGACCACTTCCTGGGCTGGGCCGGTTGGCTAGCTGCGGTGCTCCTCCTTTCTTATGTTCTTATGAAGGGGGAAGAGTTAGATTTGGAGGACTTTGGCCAGTTCCTTCAGTACCCTGGTGATGGACCAGGTGCTTCAGCCTTCCCCCTTTCCAAGTTACCCCTGGTGATTGGGGTGCTTCAGCTCCTTTTAGTCCCTGGTGATGGACCAGGTGCTTGCTTTTTTGTCCCTGGTGATGGACCAGGTGCTTTGGTTTCCCTTTAGGGACCCCGGTGATGGACCAGGTTGGGTTACTCCCTTCAGTACCCTGGTGATGGACCGGGGGCTTCAGCTCCTTCAGTCCCCGGTGATGGACCAGGTCTTCAGCTCTTTTAGTACCCCGGTGATGGAAGGTGCTTCACCTTTCAGTACCCTGGTGATGGACCAGGTGCTTGATACCCTCTTTAAATAGTGCTCTGGTTATCAAAAAGTTTATTCCATGGGTGGGTAGAAGGTTGGGGTTTGGGGAGGTGTTTTTTTTTAAATTTGGTTTTGGGTTTGAGGGGGGCCTGCCTAGGGGTGGGCCGGGTTTGGCCCTGCAATGTTCCTCCTTTCAGGTTTTTATAGTGGGGGGTTGGATTTGGGAAATTTTCACATTGGT
>WNWK01052526.1:0-12156 GCA_009830355.1 Cherax destructor
AGTACCGTCATGGGGGCCCGGGACATTGTGTAGTTTTAAAATAGGTTAGATAAATACATGAGTGGGTGTGGATGGGTGTGAGTTGGACCTGATTAGCTGGTGCTACTAGGTCGGATGCAGAACAAATTTCCCCTTATGGAAGTGACCTGACTACCTGGAGAAGGTTATTTCCAGGTGGGGTGGGGGTGGGTGAGAGTTGGCCCTTGACTAGCCTGTGCCACTAGGTCAGATGCCGTGCCCCTTTCCTTAAGTGAATGTAACCTGCCCTGGCTGGGTCAGGGCATTGGCTTAAGCCGGTTGGGACTTAGACCTGCCCCCATGGGCCAGTATGCCTGCTGCAGTGTTCCTTTTTTCTTATGTTCTTAAAAAAAAAAGAAGAAAGTAGTAAACTGGAGAGAGAGAGAAAACGCTCCCTCAACAGGAAAAGGCGAAGAATCATTGAGTTACCCCAAGAATGAATTATCCGAAAGGCGGAAGGAAACTAACCGGGGAAGTGAAAAATACTAAACTTAAGTTAAAGGACTTATACAAGATCCAGGAGAGACAAGAGGAGCTAAAAGCGATTAGAAAATTAAAAAAAATTTCCCGAAATATTTCTATTCAAATCCCAAAAACAAAGAAAAAACTACATCTATTATAGGGCCCCTGCCCCAGATAAGACGGATCCTACACTGATGACAACAAAGCAATGAGTGAAATACGGGAAATCAATATTTCACCCCAGTCAAAAATAGACAATAAAAATATTTTTTTCATGAATGAGCCCCAAAACCCTGTCAATGTATGCCAAATTTCTGACATAACTAACTCCACTAGACTTTGAGAAAGCCAATGACAACATGCCCATGCACCCCAGCCCCAGGCTCAGACTCTGGAACTGGGGATTCATTAAGAACTACAAAAAACCCCCTCCCCCCGTCCCCCTAAGTATGCTATGGAAAGGAGCATAGACACGGGCAGATTCCAGTCACTAAAAACCGGATATAACCCCACTCCATAAATGTGGAAGCAAAGCAATAGCTAAGAACTATAGACCAGTAGCTTTAACGCCCACATCATAAAAATCTTTGAAAAAAGTTCTAAGAAGCAGGATTGTAAACCACTTGGACTCCCAACAATTGCACAATCCAGGGCAACATTCAGCCACAGTCCCCCCAAGGGCACACTCAGCCACAGCCCCCAACGACACACTCAGCCACAGTCCCCCCAACGACACACTCAGCCACAGTCACCCAACGACACACCCCAGCCACAGTCACCCAACGACACACTCAGCCACAGTCCCCCCAACGACACACTCAGCCACAGTCACCCAACGACACACTCAGCCACAGTCCCCCCAACGACACACCCCAGCCACAGTCACCCAACGACACACCCCAGCCACAGTCACCCAACGACACCCCCACCCAAAGTCACCCAACAACACTCAGCCACAGTCACCCAAACACACCCCAGCCACAGTCACCCAACGACACACTCAGCCACAGTCACCCAACGACACACTCAGCCACAGTCACCCAACGACACACTCAGCCACAGTCACCCAACGACACACTCAGCCACAGTCACCCAACGACACACTCAAACAGTCCCCCCAACGACACACTCAGCCACAGTCACCCAACTACACACCCCAGCCACAGCCCCCAAAAGACACCCCCCAGCCACAGTCACCCAACGACACACTCAGCCACAGTCCCCCCAAGGGCACACTCAGCCACAGTCACCCAACGACACACCCCCCAAACAGTCCCCCCAAGGGCACACTCAGCCACAGTCACCCAACGACACACCCCAGCCACAGTCACCCAACGACACACTCAGCCACAGTCACCCAACGACACACCCCCGCCACAGTCCCCCAAACAACACTCAGCCACAGTCCCCCAAAAAAAACACACCCCAGCCACAGTCACCCAAGAAAACACCCCAGCCACAGCCCCCAACAACACACCAGCCACAGTCATCCAACAACACACTCCAGCCACAGTCACCCAACAACACCTCAGCCACAGTCCCCCCAACAACACACTCAGCCACAGTCCCCCCAACAACATTCTACCACCACAAAACCTACCATCAACCCCCCAACCTACTCCCCAAAACATAACCTCCTGCGCCTCCAATCTCCTACTCCACCAACCCCCCCCCCACCCGCCTCCCCCCCTTCCAACCTCCTGTCCCCACCAGCCACCCCCCATCATCCTCCCCTTTCCCCCCAACAACCTCCCTCCCCCCGCCTCCCCTTTCCCCCCCAGCTTCCTTCCCCCAACATAATTTCCCAAATCCAATTTTAACACTCCCCGCTTGTCTTAAAATATTATTTTGTGTCAAGGTAATTATGACTATGGACCCCCCCCCCAATCCCCCTCCCCTCTCTGCCTCCCCCCCTCCTCTTCCCAGTCCCCTTCCTCATCCCCACCTCCCTGTTTCACCCCCCTTTAATTTTTTTGGGTTTTAACCCCCGCCTCCTGTTCTCACCTCCCTTTTATCTTCTCGTTCTTCATCACCCCCTCTCGTTCCCCCCGCTCCCTTTCCCTCTTCCTCCCTTTTTTCAGGGCCCCCCCCTCTTTTCCTCACCCCCCCCCTCTCGTTCTTCACCCTCCGCTCACCCTCTCTCGTTCCTCCCCTTTGCTCACCCCCCTCTCGTTCCTCACCCCCCCCACCACTTGCTTCTCCCAAACCGGAACTTCGGCATCACCTAAATCCAAAGGTAACTTTATTATAATTAAATAATTGACCAGAGCAATTACTTTCAATCATGCTATGAGTTATTACTGCGCTGGGTTCCCCCCACTATCCACAAATCACTGCGCTGGTTCACCACTATCCACAAATCACCCCTGGTTCACCACTATCCACAAATCACTGCGCTGGTTTACCCTATACAAATCACTGCGCTGGTTCACCACTATCCACAAATCACTTTCGCTGGTTCACCCCATCTACAAATCACTGCGCTCGTTAATCAATATCCACCCAAAACACCGAATCAACCACTGCTGCTTTTTCATATATAAATAAAAATAATGCTAATAAAAATAATTAATAAGAAAAAGGAGGGAAAAGAATGGGATTGAGGGGGTTAAATGGAAAATGATTAAAACCTTTAAAAAATTATGGAAACTAAAAAAATTTTCTGAACATTTCGACTATTACAAGAGTTTATTGCTAAACCACCAGACTAGACTTATATTCACTGGAGCGCAGGCGAAGAGATATATCATAATCTACACCTGGAAGATTCTGGAGGGACTGCTCCCTAATATGCACACACAAATCACGCCATCAAACAATGACTTGGTAGACGTGCAATGCCCCAGTGAAGAGGGGGGGCGCCACTGGTACATAAGAAAACACAATAAGTGCCCGGGGCCCAAGACTGTTAAACACCCCCCACCAGCCATAAGGGGCATTACCAGTAGGCCTCTGGTTGTCTTCAAGGGAGCTGGAAAATAAAAGTGGTAGATCAGCCGGGCTGTGGTTCCCCTACGTTGGACTACATGCAGCCAGCAGTAACAGCCTCGTTGTCGGGCCCCTGACCCCCGGGAACCTGGTCAAGACCGGGCCGCGGGGACGTCGCCCCCGGAATGCCCTCCAGGTAGGTAGCTTGCTCACCGCTGGCTTACTCTCCACCGGCTTACTCACCAGTTTCACCTCTCAGTGATACATGTTGGTATGTCAAGGGTGACCTGAGACAGTGGCTATGTGGGCCCGGGCTAATAGCAACAGCCTGGTTGAAAAAGTTATATAGAAGCCTGACCACAGGCCGGGGTTTGAGGTGTAAAAAATCTCGAAACCAGCCACAGGTAAATTAAAAGGGGTGCTACACCACTGGCACACACACAAAAAAAAAGAGAGAGAGAGAGAGAGAGAGAGAGAGAGAGAGAGAGAGAAAAGAGGGGAAAGAGAGAGAGAGAGAGAGAGAGAGAGAGAGAGAGAGAGAGAGAGAGTTAGTTTTATCAATTTAAAAACAGGGGGAAGAAAAAAAAATGGTGGATCGCAGGGATGAAAGGGGGGACCACGAGGAAATTAATCACCTGGTCGGTGCAAATTTTTGGGGTAATTTACGATGGTGCGGTGTGGCTGACTGTGGAGGGGGGGAGGAGTCATGCGCAGGGCGGGGGCCGTCAAACACAGGGAGGGAGGGGGGGTATCCCGAACAAAGGGTGGAGGAGGCCGTCATACACAGGGAGGGGGGGGCCGTCAAACACAGGGAGGGAGGAGGGTATCATGAACAAAGGGTGGAGGAGGCCGTCATACAGGGAGGAGGAGGCCGTCAAACACAGGGAGGGAGGAGGGTATCATGAATAAAGGGTGGAGGAGGCCGTCATACATTGAGGGGGAGGCCGTCATACACAGGGAGGGGGGGGGGGTATCATGAACAAGGATGGAGGAGGCCGTCATACACAGGGAGGGAGGAGGCCGTCATACACAGGGGGGGAGGGGCCGTCATCACAGGGAGGGAGGAGGGTATCATGAACAAGGATGGAGGCCGTCATACACAGTGAGGGGGGGGGCCCTCATACACAGGGAGGAAGGAGGCCGTCATACACAGGGGGGGGAGGAGGCCGTCATCACAGGGAGGGAGGAGGGTATCATGAACAAGGATGGAGGCCGTCATACACAGGGAGGGAGGAGGCCGTCATACACAGGGAGGAGGAGGCCGTCATACACAGGAGGGGGGAGGCCGTCATACACAGGGGGTGAGGAGGCCGTCTACACAGGAGTAGGAGGCCGTCATACCGGGAGGGAGGAGCCTCATACACAGGAGGGGGTAGGCCGTCATACACAGGGAGGAGGAGGCCGTCATACACAGGGGGGGGGAGGGCCCTCATACACAGGGAGGGAGGAGGCCGTCATACACAGGGAGTGAGGAGGCCGTCATACACAGGGGTAGGAGGCCGTCATACACAGGGAGTGAGGAGGCCGTCATAAAAGGGGGGGAGGAGGCCGTCATACACGGGAGGGGAGGCCGTCATACACAGGGAGGGGGGAGGCCGTCAACACAGGGAGGGAGGAGGCCGTCAAAACAAAGGGGGGGAGGAGGCCGTCAAACACAGGGGGGGAGGAGGTATCATGCACAGGGAGGGGGAGGCCGTCATACACAGGGAGTGAGGGGGCCGTCAAAACAGGGAGGGAGGAGGGCCCTCATAAAAGGGAGGGGGGAGGCCGTCATACACAAGGGAGGCCGTCAACACAGGGAGGGGGGAGGGCCCTCATACACAATGAGGAGGCCGTCATACACAGGGAGGGGGGGGCCGTCTACACGGGGTGAGGAGGCCGTCATACACAGGGAGTGGAAAGGGCCCTCATACACAGGGGGGGAGGAGGCCGTCATACACAGGGGTGAGGGGGCCGTCATACACAGGGAGGGGAGGCCGTCATACACGGGGGGGAGGGGGCCGTCATACACAGGGAGGGGGGAGGCCGTCATACACAGGGAGGGAGGAGGCCGTCATACACGGGAGGGGGGAGGCCGTCTAAAGGGAGGAGGAGGCCGTCATACACAAAGGGGGGAGGAGGCCGTCAAACACAGGGGGGGAGGATATCATGCACAATTGGTAGGAGGCTGTCATACACAGGGATGAAAGAGGGTGCCATGCACAATTTTGTGCCTGGAATATTTTTTGGAGGAGGAACATGGACACGGGAAAACCTTACTAACCACAAAAGGGGGCAGCAAAGTAGATTGTAAAAAAATGAAGACTGATAGGGCTAAAATCCCATATTTTCAAAAAATTTGAGTGTGTTACGAAGCAAGACAGTTAGACACATCAATCACCGTTGCACAACTCAGGGCAGCGTGGGTTTAGAGCATCTCTCCTGCCTCTCGTAGTTTGACCATTCTGACATGGTCTTAGATGCAATGGAAGACCAGGAAAATGCAAATGAAGTTTACACTGACAAAAACCTTTAACGGTGTTATTGTGGTTTAAAAACCCAAAAAATCACGGGGGGGACGTATACCACTGATGTTTCGGAGGTTTTCTACTCTTATAGCACGACCCTGGGCCAGGTTTGTTGGGTTGCCTGGCCAACCATAATGTTCCCCGTTGCTGCTGGCGGCTGGACTCCACATCCATCTTAGCCTGGTTGATCTGGCACTTGGAGGAAATTGTCGAATTTTTTTTTTGAAGACTTCTACACTTGTTCTGGCAGTGTCTCCGATATCTTCTGGAAAGATGCTAAACAGTCTTGGACCCGAATGTTGATACAGTGTTACTTATTATGCCCACGGCGCCTCTGCCTTTCGTTGGGTTTATTCTACACATTCTCCCATATCTCCCTTTCCAGTATGTTCTCATGGCAGTGTGCAGATTTGGGACCAGGCTCTCAAGCACCTTCCACGTATTATTTTCATGAATCTTTCACTCTTCCACTCCAGCGAGTCATACTTAGGACCTCGTGACGTTCCCAGTAATTTAAAAGCTTTATTTGCTCTATGCTGATCGTAAATGATCTTTGAATCTGTTCCAGCTCTGAAATCTCTCCTCTGAATGGAACTGTGAACACAAAAACAATTCTGTAGCGAGAGAGCACAAGTATTTTTTAAAATTCTGTTTATCAACCCGTCATTTTCCTGGCCGTTGTGACATTTGTCCCATTGTGTTCTTTGAATGAAAAGTTATTTGACATTATTACTCCTAGGTCCTTTATAAGTTACTTTACTTCTATTTGGTAAGAGTCTTGTGTTTTGAGTTCATTTGTTCCTATCTAACCAGTTGGAACTTGTCAATGAACATTATATTTTTTTCAATGCCCAATGGAAGATTTTGCTCAGATAATTCTGCAATTTTTCGTGATTTTCATGCTTAATTTGGTATCAGCAGCAATAACTATTTAAAACTCTGGCAAATGTTTTTACCTATGTCAGCCATGAGGATGAGTGGTAAAGGTGGTTGAAACAGTTTATTGCGGTGGAGCAGGTGACGGCGAGTGTTGGTGGGGTCACTGAAAGAAGGTTATAGGGGACACGAAAAGGAAGTTGTGAAGGTCGGGAAGGAGGGTTGTGAGGGGCCAGGGATGTTGTGGGGGCCAGGGATGTTGTGGGGGCCAGGGATGTTGTGGGGGCCAGGGATGTTGTGGGGGCCAGGGAAGGGATGTTGTGGGGCCAGGAAGGGATGTTGTGGGGGCCGGAAGGGATGTTGTGGGGGCCAGGGGATGTTGTGGGGGCCGGGGGGAAAAATGTTGTGGGGGCCCGGGAAGGGAGGGGGGGCCCGGAAGGGATTTTGAGGGCCAGGGAAGGGATGTTGTGGGGACAGGAAGGGGTGTTGTGGGGGCCAGGGAAAGGGGGGTTGTGGGGGCCAGGGGGGGATGCTGTTAGGCCAAAAAAAGGGATGGGAGGGGGGAGGGCCAGGGATGGGGGCGGAGGGCCATGGATGGGAGGGTGGAAGGCGCTGCCAAGCGCACCGAACTAATTATCAAAATTTACGCCAAATGGAACACTACTGCCTGTGTCCCGTTAAGAAGGATGAGAGGGAGGGGGAAAACGGAAGATGAGGGAGAAGACGGAAGGAGGTAAACAAAGGAGGGGGGGCGTTAGGAAAACGGTGAACAAGAGGAGAGAAGAGGTATGGGGTGAGGAAGGAAGTAAGGGAAGGACGAAGGGAGGGAGGGAAGGAAAAGGCTAGAGAGGAAGAGGGGATAAAGGGAATTGATGGAAAGAGGCGAGGAAAGATTGAGATACGTGAGGAAAGAATATGGAGAAGGAAGGAATGGAAGGAAGAGGGAAGGAAGGGTGGAGGATGGGGGGGAGGAAGGAGGAAGGGAGAGAGGAAGGGGGGGAAAGGGGAAGTAGGTTACTTTGTGATATATGTGAGTAACGATGGTCTTTGATAAAGCATTATAAATCATCTGCTTGTCCTCTATCTCTCTCTCTCTCTCTCCGTACCTACTTGGAGGGCTTTCCCGGGGATCGACGTCCCCGCGGCCGTCTATGACCAAGCCCCGGTGGATCAGAGCCTGATCAACGAGGCTGTTACTGCTGGCTGCACGTAGTCCACGAGCGAGCCCCGCCCGGCTGTTCTGGCACTGACTTTAGGTATCTCCCCAGCTCCTCTTGAAGACAACCAGAGGCCTACTGGTAATGTTCCTTATGGCTGGTGGGAGGCTGGTGAACAGTCTTGGGCCCCGGACACTTTGTGTTTCTCTTAGTGTACCATTGGCGCCCTACTCTTCACTGGGGGTACGCTGCCAAGTCTATTGCTTTCGCATGGCGTGATTTCTGTGCATATTAGAGAGCAGTAACTCCAGAATCTTCCAGGTGTAGATTATATCTCTCTCGCCTGCGCCCCAGTGAATATAAGTCTAGTGCTTCCAGGCGTTCCCAGAAATTAAGGTGTTTGATGGAACTTATACGTGCAGTAAAGGTTCTCTGTACATTCTCTAGGTCTGCAGTTTCGCCTGCCTTGAATGGAGATGTTTGTACAGCAGTATTCTAGCCTAGAGAAACAAGTGATTTAAAAGGATCATCATTGGCTTAGCATCCCTTGTCTTGAATGTTCTCATTATCCATCCTATCAGTTTCCTTGCAGATGTGATAGTGGCATTGTTGTGGTCCTTGAAGGTGAGGTCTTCAGACATTACCCACCCATGTCTTTCACATTACTTTTCCGCTCTATTGTGTGATTAGAATTTGTAGTATACTCAGTCCTAGCTATTATTTCCTCCAGTTTTCCATAACGGAGTATTTGGGAAATTTTGTCTTCATTGAACATCATATTGTTCTCTGTTGCCCATTGGAAACTTGGTTTATATCTTCTTGGAATTTGCCGTGTCCTCAATGGATGACTCTCTCATGCAGATCCTAGTATCATCTGCAAAGAATGATACAGTGCTATGGTTTACATCCCTGTCTATGTCTGATATGAGAATGAGGAACAGGATAGTGCAGTACTGTGCCTTGTGGGACAGAGCTCTTCACTATGACATCATCCGATTTAACTCTGTTTACCACTACTCTTTGTGTTCGATTGGTTAGAAAGTTGAAGATCCATCTGCCTACTTTTCCAGTTATCCCTTTAGCACGCATTTTGTGTGCTATTGCACCATGATCGCACTTGTCAAAGGCTTTTGCAAAATCTGTGTATACTACATCTGCATTTTTTTTGTTTTCCAGAGCATCTAAGACCATATCATAGTGGTCTAGCAGTTGCGAGAGGCAGGAGCGACCTGCTCTGAAACCATGTTGCCCTGGGTTGTGCAATTTTTGGGAGTCCAGGTGGTTTTTCTATCCTGCTTCTTAGAACTCTTTCAAAGATTTTATGATATGGGACTTTAAAGCTATTGGTCTACAGTTCTTAGCTCTGCTTTGCTGCCATCTTTGTGGAGTGGGGCTATATCCGTTGTTTTCAGTGACTGTGGAATCTCGCCTGTGTCTATGCTCCTTCTCCATAGCATACTTAGGGCCCGTGAGAGGGGTTTCTTGCAGTTCTTAATGAACACAAAGTTCCACGAGTCTGGGCCTGGGGCTGGAGTGCATGGGCATGTCGTCGATGGCTTTTCAAAGTCTAGAGGGTTAGGGTTATGTCAGAAATTTGGCATACATTGGCAGGGTTTGAAGCTCATTCATGAAAAAAAAATTTAAGTTGTCTATCTTTGATGTTAGTGGCTCGTTGAACACAGTCATATTGAATTTTAGTATCTCACTCATTTTTTGTTGTCATCTTTTAAATCCTCTTGTCTGAGCAGGACCCTATACTGAATGGTTTTTTTTTTTTTGGAATATGAAAATAAATGTTTCAAATTTCTTTCAATTTCACTAATGCTTTTAGATAGTCCGGCATTCTTGAGGAGCTCAGTGATTCTTCGTCTTCTCCTGTAGAGGGAGCGTCTCTCTCTCCAGTTTACTTCTTCTCTTCTTTTTCTTAGAGGAATATGCCTTGAACATATTTCCCAGCTACCAGGAGGTTGATCTTTTAAGGCGCTGCTTAGGTCCATGTAATTCAAAATATCTTCCCAACATGTTTCATTTAGGGCATAGTTTCAGATCTCAGTTGATGTTCTTGTTCCTACCGTCATTCTGAACATCCCGTGACAGTGTCAGTGTTACCTATACTAAAGCCGGATTGGAGAACAGAATTACTTCCGAAACCTGTCAGAGGTATGTCACAGGTATATCAACATGTCAGTCTGTCTGTTAGACAGTCCCTCCCCCTTTTCCTCTCTCTCTCTCTCTCTCTCTCTCTCTCTCTCTCTCTCTCTCTCTCTCTCTCTCTCTCTCTCTCTCTCTATTGCACTAAAATTCACTTCGTAAAAATGTGCAGTGAAAATTCCCAACATCCCACGGTCCATTAGGTACCTGGGAGTGAGCTGACACCCTCTATTTTCCCCCAAGCTAACCCCATTCTCTTCCCCTCCCCCTTATTTAATCCCCTCCTATGAGTCCCTCACCCGTATTTTCTCATTATCTATTTCCCCCTCACCCTATTGCCTTCCATCTAACTTTTCTCTGGCTCTCCTTCCTTCTCCTGTGTCGCCACCCCTTTTTCTGCGCCACAATAAACCGTGATATCACAATATGCAAAAATAACCACGGTGAAAAAATAGTGAAGTTTCAAGTGCTTTAACGATTTCTCATATGTTAAATATTATTATTATAAAAAAAAGAAGCACAAAACCACGGGGGTCATACAGCTCATATGTTGAAAGATCATGAAAGCACATGGAATTTCACTTTTTCAATGTGGGTTTTTTTGACCATATCTGGCTGGTGTCACCACGCTACCTTTCACTGATTAGCTCCTGATGACGTAAGGAGAATGTGAAGTACTTGTGCTGAATATTTCCATCCCCCGTGGTTTGTCTTGCGCGCGTACGCAATATATATATATATATTAATGTCATGCCGAATAAGTAAAATTGGTCAATTAGCAAGAACTCATTTAACATTAAGTCCTTTCTAAAATTTCTCTTATACGTTTAAAGATATATTTTTCATTTATGTTAATGTAAAAATTAATAATTTTGTAACAAAAGAACCTTGAAAACTTCCTAACCTTATTATAACAAGCGCAATTTAATTTACTAATCCAACTAAATATATTTTAGATAAGTTTACAATGTTTAAAAATTAAAAAAATTTTTTTCGTTTACCTGGAGGGTTTCGGGGTCCCCCCCGCGGGTTTGGGAACCGGCCTCATGGTGGATGGGGTCTGATCAACCAGGCTGTTCGGGGCCCACGAAAAATGACGACGAACCACAGGTTCAGAATGGGAAATTATTCATACAAATTTTTTTGCCTTATTGGCAAAAAACCGTTTATTTAAGAAAAAATCGAATTTTTAATATTGGGCCCAATTATATATATTATTGTGCCCATGAACGAGTGGTTTGAATCAATAACACTGCGACTACCCGGGGGTTCGAACCCATGTAGTTTGGCCCTGCCTCGTGGAAAAGCGAAAATCACATAACCCCTTAACCCACGGGACCCACACAATCTCGGGAAACAAGCACCCAGCCAAGCTAGGTGTGTTCCCTGGCCCGGGACATACGGTGGTGTGGTGCCCGTAATTTCATTCTTTTCCCCGTTTGGTGTACTGCCTACAAGCATATGTATATTATTGTGACCAGAACAGTGGTATATATATATACAGGAGGCACTCCCATTCGCAAGGGTTGGGGGGAAAAAACTTCGAATCTTGAAAAAACGCGAATGTTTGGTGCCCAAATAGATGTAGGGGAAAAATAATAATACTGTACTGTAACGTTCGCGAATGTTTTGATGCGCAAATATATTGTGAGAAATATAATAATATATATTACAGCCTAATACTACTTCCTTAACCTATTGAACCAGAACAATCATAAAATACTGAAAACATCGTAAAATATTGTATATACATGTTTGGTTTTAAAAATGATTGGGCGGCTGGGATTTGCGAATGTATGTTTTGTATATATATATAGTAATGCATCCATGAACGTGTGGTTTAAATAAAAATCAACTGGCCGGGGGAAACGAACCCTGATCCTGTATTTCTTGGGGAAACCCAAAAATTTTGAGACACTTTAGTCCACTCGGCCATCAAAGTTGATGCAAGCACCTGGGCACCCGATGTTGAAGCAGTAATGGCCAAGTGGGCTAAAGGGGTCTCGGGGGCCGTGGCAGGCGTGCTAAAGGATGGGCCAACCCGGCCAGTCCTTTTT
>WNWK01052527.1:0-12155 GCA_009830355.1 Cherax destructor
TGCACTGTTACAACCATCAAAATTTAGCTCTTTGAATTACATCACTGTTGATATACAATTATCACAATCGCTGATGGTGCAAGATTTCTGCAGTCATTGTTGCCGCATTACCACTGATACTGTTTCAGCAGTTTACCTCCACCGTTGCTACAATACTATCACCATCACTATTTCTGCAATGTCTTTCCACTATCACTGCTGATGAACTATTCTCACTGTCACTATTGTCCTAGAAGACAACCAACTCTCAATAACTCAAGTGATTCATATTACAGAAGTTTTGAACACTGACACAATCTCATCACAGTTGAATCAGACGCTCTCAGTTCCTGGAACTAAAGTTCTTTCAGATTATTGAAGTGAAGTCAATTTCCAATCTAGATACTGGGATCCGGTGAGAAAGTAACTTGCGGATTATTGGATTATCTTCCAAGCGACTTCCTAAATCCTATTTGTATTATTTACAAAATTTCTTATCTTTTCGAAAAACCCAAAACTAGATTGCAATAGTATACAATAAAGAACATTATATAAATTTATAGAGATTAGGACACCTTTAGGGAGAAATATGTAAAGACACATATGTATTTTAGCTGTGTCATGATTCATTCTGATAAAGTGTCTTCCATGTTTAAATAACACTTTATGTATACAGTATATATGAGAGAATATATCACACATGTTTGTATGTGCACACACACACACACACACACACACACACACACACACACACACAAGTGGAGAGGGAAGCAGGGAGGACAGGCCGAATGAAGCCAAACTACAAGAGAGGGGACTACACAGGCATGAGGAATTTCCTGCACGGGGTTCAGTGGGACAGAGAACTGGTAGTTAAGTCAGTAAACGAGATGATAGAATGTGTGATAAAGATATGCAATGAAGCTGAAGAGAGGTTTGTGCCCAAGGGTAACAGAAATAACGAGAAAGCCAGGATGAGCCCTTGGTTCGCCCAAAGGTGAAGAGACGCCAAAACAAAGTGTGCTAGGGAATGGAAGAAGTATAGAAGGCAAAGGACCCAGGAGAATAAATAGAGCAGTCGTAGAGCCATAAATGAATATGCGCAAGTAAGAAAGGAGGCCAACAACAATACGAAAATGACATAGCAGTGAAAGCGAAATCTGACCCGAAGCTGTTGTACAGTCACATCAGGAGGACAACAACAGTCAAGGACCAGGTAATCAGGCTGAGGAAGGACGAAGGTAAGATCACAAGAAACGACCTTGAAGTATGTAAGGAGCTCAACTTGAGATTCAAAGAAATGTTCACAGAGGAGACAGAAGGGACTCCAGAAAGACGGAGAGGTTGGGTACATCATCAAGTGTTGGGCACAATAAATACAACCGAGTAAAAAGTGAAGAGGCTGCCAAGCGAGCTAGATACCTCAAATCCGATGGGGCCAGATAACATATCTCCATGGGTCCTGAGAGAGGGAGAAGAGGCGCTATGTGTACCACTGACAACAATCTTCAACACATCTATCGAAACAGGGTGAATACCTGAGGTATGGAAGAAAGCAAATGTAGTCCCAGCTTTTAAAAAATGAGATATACACGAATCATTAAACAACAGACCAGTGTCACTGACATGTATAGTGTGCAAGGTCATGGAGAAGATTATCAGGGGAGAGTGGTGGAACACCTAAAAAGGAATGAGCTTATCAACGACAGCCAGCATGGCTTCAGAGACGGGAAATCCCGTGCCACAAACCTACTGGAGTAGGAGGGGTGGGTAAATTACATTTTCCGTGGCTGTAAGAAGGCGTTTGACACAGTCCCACACAAGAGCTTAGTGCAAAAGCTGGATGAAAAGGCAGAGATAGCTGGAAAGGCACTGCGATGGATCAGGGATTACCTGTCAGGAAGACAACAGCGAGTACGTGGCAAGGTGTCAGAGTGGGTGCCTGTGACGAACGGGGTGCCACAAGGGTCAGTCCTATGACCGTTGCTGTTCCTGGTATTTGTGAACGACATGACGGAAGGAATGGATTCAGAGGTGTCCCTGTTTGCAGATGATGTGAAGTTGATGAGAAGAATTCAATCGGACGAGGACCAGGCAGAACTAGAAAAGGATCTGGACAGGCTGCAGGCCTGGTCCAGAAACTGGCTCCTGGAATTCAACCCCTCCAAGTGGAAAGTCATGAAGATTCGGGAAGGACAAAGAAGACCGTAGACGGAGTCGTCTAGGGGGCCAGAGACTACAAATCTCATTCAAGTAAAAGGATCCTGGGGTGAGTATAACACCGGGCACATCTCCTGAGGAGCACATCAACCAAATAACTGCTGCAGCATACGGGCGCCCAGCAAACCTAAGAACAGCATTCCAACATTTTAATAAGGAATCATTCAGGACACTGTACACCGTGTAAGTTAGGCCTATATTGGAGTATGCGGCACCAATTTGGAACCCACACCTAGCCAAACACGTAAGGAAACTAGAGAAAGTGCTAAGGGCATGTCCTACGAGGAAAGGTTAAGGAAATCGACCTGACGACACTAGAGGACAGAAAAGATAGGGAGGATATGATAACAACATAAAATACTGAGGGGAATAGACAAGGTGGACTGAAACAGGATGTTCCAGAGATGGGACACAGCAACAAGGGGTCACTGTTGGAAGTTGAAGACTCAGATGAATCACAGAGATGTTAGGAAGCATTTCTTCAGTCACAGAGTTGTTAGGAATTGGAATAGTCTGGGAAGTGATGTAGTGGGGCAGGATCCATACATAGATTTAGGAAGAGGTATGATAAAGTTCATGGAACAGGAAGAATGACCTAGTAGCGACCAGTGAAGAGGCGGGGCCAGGAACTATAACTCGACCCCTGCAACCACAACTAAGTGAGTACAACTAGCTGAGTACACACAAAACACTCTCAAACACATTCATTAGATATACCTTTGATGAGTTCCGAGAGTTTTTCTACTCCCTGAGCTCGGGCTTGGTCCAGACACATATAATGCTTGCCTGGTCAACTAGGCTGCTGCTGCTGGTGGCCTGATGATCCAAATATCCGTCACAGCCTGGTAAATCTGTGACCAGGTGAGGATACTTGTCCAGTTTCCTCTTTAATACTTGTGCTCTTGTACCAGCAGTGTTTCTGATGTCTTGTAAGATGGAGATAAATGACATAAAATAGACACAACTAGTATAATGAGAACCTTTATTGATTACGTTTCGCCCACTCAGTGGTCTTTATCAAGTTACAAACAGTGCGTGATTATATGGAAGGATCATAGTGACGTGAAGAGTCAGGTGGAGAATTCTGAGAAGAGGTTGGATTTAAGAAAGACAGAACTGGAATGGGCAAGTAGGTTTGTTGTTATGCAGAATAACGATGAAGTTTCCTGGCAGGGGTTCAGCTATGTTGTAAAAGAAGTTGTTCTGGTTGAAATTGTTTGAAATTGTTAGATATACAGATGATTTGGGATTCCAGGGTCCTGTGGCAATGAGTGTCTTCTTCCATGGCTATGAGCTATGCGTCTCTGTAGTTAATTAAATAATTGTGGAAGTTTCGGTGTAAAACATAGGCGTTTTCATGTCGTCCATTCTGCTGGCGTACTGGTGTTCTAAAATACGTGTATGGAGTCTCTGGATGACTCGCCACGTATAACTGCTTGCAATCATTGCAAGGGATTACGTATACTACTGAAGAGAATAGAAATTTGTTGTGTTCCTTATTGGTGATGTCTTTTCTGGTGATGGATGTACAGGTAAGTACTTTGAAAAGATGCTGATCTGCATGTGACTTGATAAAGCCCATTGTGTGGATGAAACGTAGTCAATAATGGATCGCATTATATTGCATTTGTGTCTACCTTTTCTTGTGGTAAGATGTTGAATAGTCTGAGGCAACGGACGTAGATACAGTGTTTCCTTTTAGTGTGCCCACGGTGCCTCTGTTTTTCAAAGGGTTTATTTTGCCCTTGTTCCCATAATCTCACTCCAGAATGTTGTGGTAGTGTGCAGCTATGTGATGAGGCCCTCAAGTACTTTCCAGGTGTATATTATCATGCAACTCTCTGTCTCTGTCTCTGTCTGTCTGTCTGTCTGTCTGTCTGTCTGTCTCTCTCTCTTTCGCTCCAGTACGTACATATTTAGGACTTTAAGGCGTTTCCACCCAGTATTTAAATACTTTATTGGTTCTATGTGAGCCATAAGCGATCTCAATGTTAGTTCCAGCTGTAATATTTCTACTGTCATGAACGGGGCTGTCAACATTGAGCAATATTCCAAATAAGATATCTCAAGCTATTTGAAAAGTGTCACCATATACCTAATCAAACTCAAACATATACGTACACAAACTCAAATTCACAAATTAGTACATACCTGCACTCAAATAAGCACATTCACAAATTCAAGCCATACATAAATACGCACACACGTAAAAACGCACACTTACGAACACGCGTGCACGCACTCTTATTACGTTTTGCAGTCAGTATTTCTGGCGCTAGTCAGCTCCATCTTACTTAATATATAAGCCAGGCTGCTTCCGGCTGTCTATCTTGCCTAAATATTTAAGAATTTCAGCCTCTCCTCCTACATTAATCTATTTTGCCACATGATTCAGCTTTTACATAATAAAATGCTTATCGGAAGTGAATTTCTGTGAAATTTAAAATTACAGCAAAGATTCACTGCGTTGATTCAGTTCATTATCAGTGGAATTATCCAGTCTCAGTTTATTCTTTCATATCACGCAAGATTTTTCTCAACGATTTTGGCTTAAATAGCTTAAATAGAATGATTTTTTTTGGCGAAATTATTGCATACACAAATTTACGCTTGCCTTATTTGGCAAAAAGAGCGTTGCTATTTAAGCTAAAAATCGCAAGTTTTACCTATTCGGCACGACATAAATATATATATATATATATATATATATATATATATATATATATATATATATATATATATATATATATATATATATATATATATATGAATATATATATATATATATATATATATATATATATATATATATATATATATATATATATATATATATATATATATATATATATATATATATATATATATATATATATATATATATATATATATATATATATATATATATATATATATATATATATGTCGTGCCGATTAGGTAAAACTGTCAATTACAAGAACTCATCTAAAATTAAGTCCTTTCTAAAATTTTCTTATACGTTTAAATATATATTTTTTCATTTATGTTAATGTAAGAATTTACAATTTTGTTCCAAGTGAAACTTTGAAAACCTACCTAACCTTATTACAACAAGCGCAATTTAATTTAGCCTAACCCAACATATATATATATATATGTCGTGCCGATTAGGTAAAACTTGCGATTTTGGCTTAAATAGCAACGCTCACCTTGCCATATAAGACAAGTGAAAATTTGTGTATGCAATAATTTCCCAATATCATTCTGAACATAACGAAAAAATATATTTAATTGTGTTTGTTTATTATTAAATTAATGTTAACGTATCTAAAATATATTTAGTTGGGTTAGGCTAAATTAAATTGCTCTTGTTATAATAAGACACCAGCAGCCGCCTCGACCCTGAGCGATGGGGAACCGGACTCCAAGAATGCCAGCTTCACCTCGATGATCATGATCATCACGGAGTGCATTTCAAACCTGCTCCCGTCTATGGTGGACCGGGAGAACTGCAGAGAGCTAATATGTACCCTTTTCAGCTTGGTTCTGCTAGACCCGAAGTCGTCAGCAAAATTGCAGGAACATCTCGGCAGGGTCTTCAAGTCCACAATCAAGAGGAGACAGGAATTGATGACTCCATCGAGGGAGTCCATGGACGAGCAGGAGTGGATGGAGTCCGACGGGTCGCTCTCCAGCCCTTAAAAATTCTACAGTGGAACATCTGCGGTCTGTGACAGAAAATCCACCTCGTCGTCGAAACCGCAGTCCAGGAGGCAATCGACGTTTTCTTGCTACACGAGACCTTAGTGAACCCGCCGCCGAACCCGCAGCCACGCATACCGGGATTCTCGGCCTACCTACAGCGAGCTGGAATTCCCGCCAGGGGCATAGCAGTCTACGTGAGGAACTCCATTCCCCACTCAATCGTCAGCGACCCCATCAACTGTGGCGAAGGGGTTGAGGTGCAAGCTGTCACTCTGCACCTACCGGCCGGGCCACTAACGATCTATAATGTGTACCGGAACCCAAGAGTCACCCTCGACCTCTCGAAGTTGCAGCTCTCGTGTCGCCCAGCCATGGCGTGCTGGTGGCAGGGGATATCAATGCCCACCATGAGCTACTGCGCTCGGTCACTCCCACAAATGAGACAGGCAGGCACCTGGCAGCAGTGCTGGAGGATGTTCCCGAGATCGCCCTCCTCAACACAGGAGAGCCGACCCACCACTATGGCAACCGACTGGACGTCACGCTCCTCTCCCGGATGCTACTTCCAGGAGCCAGTTGGGAAATCCACCCTCTTCTCACCAGCGACCATTTTGCAATCGTCACCACTCTGTCGCTCTCAAGGCACCCTCCGTACTCCCCACCTCAATGGTGGAACACTAAGAAGGCTGACTGGCAGTGCTTCCAGGACGTCATCCAGCAGTGGTGGGAGGAGACTGATCTCTGACGACCCAGATGAGGCTACCCAGAGCCTCCAAGCAGCTTTCTCTCGAGCAGCCGAGGCGGCAATACCACTCACAAGGGTCGGGGGAACGCCCAAGCGTGATTGGTGGTTCTATGACGAGGCAGTCAAAGAACAAAACCACCGCATCAATCGTGCCCGTAGGTTACACTGACGCAACCCCACGCCTGGGTCCCTCAGGCTTCTGCGAGAGGTGGTGCGGCACGCACGCCACATCTCCCACAGGACACGTCTGGCAAAGTGGTTTGAGTGGTGTGCTTCCTTCAGCCACTACTCTACCCTGTCTAAGATCTGGAAGAAGATCAGCATAGCTACGGGAAAGCGTAGAGGCGCTGTGCGTGCTCACCATGACCCGGCTGGGGAGGCAGAGAGGCTGGTGGTACTCTTCACATCCAGGGCAGCCACAGCCCGCCTACCCCAGGACATCCAGGACCTCCAGGCCACCCTCCTCCCTGGTAGGACTGCCAGGATTCTAGAGGCATCCCAGGCACAAGATGACACCGACGTCGAGTTCACTGGTCGGGAGCTGCAAGCGGCCTTCAAGACTTCACGGGACACGGCCCCCGGGCAGGACGGAATCACCTACAGTATGATCTCAAAGGCAGGCCCTCACGGGCATGACGCCCTCCTGGAAGTCATCAACCGTACCTGGAGGGTCGGGCGACTTCCCACCGCATGGAAGGAAGCAAACATCCTGCCGATCCCCAAGCCCAGGGATCCAGGCAACATGCGGCCCATTTCCCTCACCAGCTGCCTATCCAAGGTTGCAGAGAGGATGGTGTTAGAGCGCCTAAGATGGAAGCTTGGTCCGGAGCACCAACACATCTACGGCTTCACACGGGGAGTGGGTACCTCTGAGAGCGTCACCACCCTCATGGCCAGCATTGAGTCTGACAAGAGGCCGAAGATTATCATCTTTCTCGACCTTGAGAAGGCCTTCGAGCTGGCCAGTGCACCGGCCATCCTCGACCTACTGGCGCGCAGAGGAGTGAGGCGCAAGCTGCTTGCCTGGGTCGGCTCATACCTACAGGGCCGGCAGGCGCGGGTACGCTTCCAGGGGCAGGCTTCTGCCCTCAGGGCCTTGGAAAATGGCACCCCGCAGGGCGGAGTCCTCAGCCCAACTCTCTTCAACGTGCTGATGCATGAGCTGGTGCAGCTGACGTTCTCAGCAGGCATCCGACTGCTCAGCTACGCTGATGACCTGGCACTCATTGTCATTGAGAAGCCCGGACTGTTGCGCAAAGCCCAACGCGACCTCAGCCTGCTAGATACCACCTGCCGTCGCCTTGGCCTCAAGATCTCGGCGGACAAGTCCTAGGCCATGATCTTTCGTGCCAAGGTGCCTGATACCAGGCTGAAGATCTCAGACATCAACCTGGACTGGTTCTGCAGTTACCAGTATCTTGGTATATGGATTGACAGCCGACTCTCCTTCCGCAAGCAGGCAGAGTATGTCAGGGAGCGTGCCATGCAACGTGTCACGGCTATGCGTGCCATGGCCAATCCTAGGACTGGTGCCAGCCACGATATTCTCCAGATGTTCTACGTGCAGGCAGTGCGCTCGCTAGTCGACTATGGTGCAATCACCCTGGCCCATGCTCATCCCTCATGCCTCAAGCGCCTCAGCGTTGTACAAAATGCTGCGGCTCAGGTCATGCTGGGGGCCCCGGGCTGGACCAACACAGTGACTCTGAACAGAGAGGCCCAACTGCAGCCCCTAAGTGACAGGATCGCCCTTGTTGCTGCCAGGAGGTTTGCCAAATTTGTCCAGCTACCGGGCGGTGAGCGCCTGCTGAGAGACCTCATTGACCGTCAGCAAGGCGACTTCGCAGGGGGCCGTGTCCGACTATGGTTGTGGTCGGCTGCGGAAGTGACAAAGGAGCTCCTGCCCATGCCTCTCCTCGAGGACAAGGGATGCGACCGGCCAGTCGATGGGTACACCGTGCCACTGCCATGGGCACCAGAACCTGTCGTAATCCACCTTGCAAACCTGCCAGCCAGCAAGCATCACTGTCCACAGCGCGTGCTGCAGCGGTGGGCAGCTGCAAGCATTGCTGCAGCGGACCATCCCGGGTGTGCAGTGTACTACACTGATGGATCAAGAGACCCCGAGGCCAGCCGCACGGGTTCCGGATATCACTCCTCCCTAACGGCCGGCTGGCGCCTCCCAGACCACTGCAGCATCCTACAGGCAGATCTCCACGCCATCCAGAGGGCCATCCAACATGCGCTCCTGGATCACCACCAACCTCCAGTCATCCACGTCGACTCCAGGGCGGCGATACAGGCCATCATGCATAGGGAGCACAAGGATAACATCCGGCTCCTCACCGCCATCAGAAGAGAACTACACTCACTTGACGAGCAGGGCCGGCAAGCAACAATCAATTGGATACCAAGCCACAGCAACCTTGCTGGGAATGATGCGGCGGATGGGGTGGCTAAGTCTGCCACACTTGCGGCCCAACCTGCGACTACAATTGCCATTAGCTGCAGGCAGGTGCACCTGGGGGCAGCTTCGGCAGCCAGACGCCCACTACCAGCACCGGGAGCATCTCGGAGCCGGCACTGGTATGACAGAGCGACACATAGGGAGCCCCCACCAAACATGAGGAAACTGAACAGGGAGCTGCAAGTCAGCGTCCACCACCTGCGCCTCGGCTACCCTACTGCAAAGCGCCTCACCGAACGCATGAGTGAGGAGCTTTGCCGCCACTGCGACCGGATGGTTCCAAAGCCTCTAGTTCACTACATGCTTGACTGTCCTGCGACGACGGCCATCCGCCGCAGGCACTTCCCGATGGTACCTGGGGATCTGACCTGCGAGGACAAAGCAGCCCGGCTGGTTTACCTGGCCACCCATGACTTGGAGACACTGCTCCCAGTCCTAGCCACCCACCCGCCCCCTCGATGACGACGCCGGAGAACCCCGACGACGACCAAGACTACCCACTACAGATATTCTTTCTCTCACTTCCTTCTTTCTTATCCCCCATCCTTCTTCTTCCTATGTAGGTAGAACCACAGCCTGAAGTACCAAGATCTGGTGATGAAGATGCGACGTCAGAAGACACTCCCCATCATGGGGAGCCACAGCAAGAAAGAAAGAAAGAAGAAGATGACCGACACCCTCTACCCAGGGGGCCAATGTCGGGTCACCATTTGGAGAAGACCCGGGCCGGATGTACCGGCGAACATACAACAACAACATATGCTGTATTAGGACCTGCCTAGTATGGGCCAACAGGCCTGCTGCAGTGTTCTTTCTTTCTTATATTCAAGATTGATGGACTGACAACATCGACTCCTCCTGTTCTTCACGATTCTCCTTTGTATGGACTGATGAAGCCACTGTGTGGCGAAACGTTTCCTCAACAAAGATACCCAAGTGTTGCATATGTGTATAATTTACCAACTTGTCGTCGGTTTTCTGAACCATATATATATATATATATATATATATATATATATATATATATATATATATATATATATATATATATATATATATATATATATATATTTTTTTTTCAACACGTCAGCCGTTTCCCACCGAGGCAGGGTGGCCCAAAAGGAAAAACGAAAGTTTCTCCTTTTACATTTAGTAATTTATTCAGGAGAAGGGGTTACTAGCCCCTTGCTCCAGGCATTTTAGGCGCCTCTTACGACACGCATGGCTTACGGAGGAAGAATTCTGTTCCACTTCCCCATGGAGATAAGAGGAAATAAGAACAAGAACTGGTAAGAAAATAGAAGAAAACCCAGAGGGGTGTGTATATATATGCTTGTACATGAATGTGTAGTGTGACCTAAGTGTAAGTAGAAGTAGCAAGATGTACCTGAAATCTTGCATGTTTATGTGACAGAAAAAAGACACCAGCAATCCTACCATCATGTAAAACAATTACAGGCTTTCGTTTTACACTCACTTGGCAGGACGCTAGTACCTCACTGGGCGGTTGCTGTCTACCAACCTACTACCTAGGATATATATATATATATATATATATATATATATATATGTCGTGCCGGTTAGGTACAACTGGTCAATTAGCAAGAACTCATCGAAAATTAAGTCCTTTCTAAAATTTTCTCTTATACGTTTAAAGATATATTTTTTTCATTTATGTTAATGTAAGAATTTATTATTTTGTACCAAGAGAAACTTTGAAAACCTACCTAACCTTATTACAACAAGCGCAATTTAATTTAGCCTAACCCAACTAAATATATTTTAGATACGTTAACATTAATTTAATAATAAACAAAGACAATTAAATATATTTTTTTCGTTATGTTCAGAATGATTCTGGCGAAATTATTGCACACACAAATTTTCACTTGTCTTATATGGCAAGGTGAGCATTGCTATTTAAGCCAAAATCGCAAGTTTTACCTAATCGGCACGACATATATATATATATATATATATATATATATATATATGTGTGTGTGTGTGTGTGTGTGTGTGTGTGTGTGTGTGTGTGTGTGTGTGTCTGTGTGTGTGTCTGTGTGTGTGTGTGTCTGTGTGTGTGTGTCTGTATTTGCAATACATTTGCAAACTGGTAATTTTACCAGTGCAAAAAAATCACTAAAGGATAGAAAACACTAATGCAATGTTAGAACAATTTGTTGAGGGAGAAGAAATCTGTCAAGCCCATGGCCATGTGTTAAACACGCATGTGTCTGGCAATGTGTTTCCCTGATGTGAAAGAGAGTTGTATTTTAACAAAATACTTAATTATCTGAAATAAAGACTCTTTACATCTTTATTACATATTTACTGAAGTTCTCGATAAACATTTCGTGAAGGAGGGAGGGAGGGAAGGGGAGACAGAAAGGCAACATAGTTTGCTCGGTGGTACAGTGATTCCACCCAGTCTGGCTGCAATTAACAGATGTCAACCATTTTGAAATGTGATATAAATACTCTCGGTATTTTTATATGTCATTGACAATGGCTCTTGCTGTTGTTACCAAGACGTAGCATTCATCTGTGAATTCAAGTAGAACTACCTCAGACCATGGCGATATATAGACCAGCCATCACATCATGAAATAACATAAACCAACTAGCACACCTGTGTTACATAGATCTTGGGGGTCATCCCTTTTTACATAGGCAAAACCCCTGGGGCCCTTTTTAAGACTGTTCAAAAAGTATTTGCTTGGAGGTTCATATCATTAAAATTAAAAAATATATAATGTTATTTTCTAAGCAAACAACGATAATTACCATCCACACCTTGAATAATTATCTATATCCAATGATAACTTGTGTAAATATTGGTTGAATTACCGACAATATGTTAGGCAAAAGAACACAAGCAAAAGGACACAAGCCGTAACAGCTTGACAAAGCTCCTGGAGAGCGATACGTTGCCACAATAAAATGTCACATTAATTGCATTTGTGTCCTTTTACTTAACAAGGATAACTTGGATGGAAATATATGAACATAAGAAAGGAGGAACACTGCACCAGGTCTGTTGGCCCAGACTTAGCAGGGTAAAT
>WNWK01052528.1:0-12155 GCA_009830355.1 Cherax destructor
TCACCAGGGTCTACAAAAAGGTAACAACCTAGTCCATCACCAGGGTCTATGAAAAGGTAACAACCTAGTCCATCACCAGGGTACTGAAAAAGCTGAAACAGCATAACACATTCCATAAGTGTGTGGAATAAGGCTCACAGATTACTAGGATTTATTTCAAGAAGTATAAGTAACAAAAGTTCAAAAGTTTTTTTACAGCTTTATACATCTATAGTAAGGCCGCTCAGCTTTGCTCTCTTTACTACAGGATGGATATAAACTCATTCTAAAACATACAGAGAAGGACGACTTGAATGGTTTACTGAATAAGGAATCTCCCGTATGAAAACACACTTAGATCCTTGAATCTTCACTCTCTGGGGGGATGTAGAGCGAGTGCAGATATCATTGAAGTGAACATAACCCAACCACTTGCTTATTCTGTTAGAGGATTGGATTTGAGAATGACTTGCCTAGTATGAGCCAACAGGCCTACTGCAGTGTACCTTTCATATGTTCTTAAGTAATGGCTTTCAAACATAGCTACCGATGTCAGGTAAAAGGATACAAGTGCCACTAATGGCACATTTTATTGTGGCAACTTTTCGCTCCTCAGGAGCTTTGCCAAGTCGCAACTACAAAGAAAATGTCACATTGGTAAGCATTAATTACAAATGTCCAGGATAAGAACATAAGAACATAAGAAAGGAAGAACACTGCAGCAGGCCTGTTGGCCCATACTAGGCAGGTCCTCCACAATCCATCCCACTAACCTGGAGTTTACCTGAGAGAATTCCAGGGGTCAACGCCCCGCGGCCCGGTCTGTGACCAGGCCCCATGCTGGACCAGAGCCCGATCAACAAGGCTGCCACCGCCGGCCGCACGCAGTCCAACGCACGAACCACATCCCGGCCGGTCAGGCACCGACTCCAGGTGCCCGCCCAGCGCCCGCCTGAAGACAGCCAGGGCCTGTTGGCAATCCCTGATGTATGCTGCTCAACCAAATTTTCAATTCTATCCAAGAAATAAGCTTTGATAATTTTATTTACTCATGTGCAAGTCCCACTCAAAACCAACCCTCTCACTCATGAATTTATCCAAAGTAAATTTAAAACTACCCAAGGTGCTAGCTTCAATAACCCTACAAGGCTGATAAATTAGACACATATACAATGGAAATAAATTATAAATTATACTGCTTATGTGTTTATTAGACACATATGCATGGAAAATTAGGTTGAGCAAACATTCTGTTAGTGGGACGGACCGTGAAGGACCCGCCCAGCACGGGCCAGCAGGCCCGTAATGGGCCAATAGAACATAAGAACATAAGAATGGAGGAACACTGCAGAAGGCCTACTGGCCCATACAAGGCAGGTCCTTATCAAAACCACCACTACCTAAAAATTTATTCCCGTACTCACGACACAAATCAAACCCAGCCCCTCCCACTCATATATTTGTCCAATCTCTTTTTAAAGCCACCCAAGGTCCTAGCCTCTATCACAGTACTCGGAAGATTGTTCCACGCATCTACAACTCTGTTCGAAAACCAGTACTTGCCTATGTCCTTTCTAAATCTAAATTTATCCAATTTAAATCCGTTATTTCTCGTTCTTACTTGGTTCGATATCCTCAGTATTTTATTAATATCTCCTTTGTTTATGCCCATCATCCACTTGTACACCTCGATGATATCTCCCTCATTCTACGTCTCTCCAGAGAGTGGAGATTCAACGCTCTAAGTCTATCTTCATACGGGAGATTTCTTATACTGTAAATCATTTTAGTCATTCTTCTTTGTATGTTCTCCAATGAATCTATATCCATCCTGTAGTAAGGAGACCAAAACTGAGCTGCATAATCCAAATGAGGTCTCACTAGTGATGTATAGAGCTGTAAAATAACTTTTGGACTTCTGTTGCTTATACTTCTTGAAATAAATCCTAGTAATCTGTTAGCCTTATTGCGCACACTTAGGCACTGTTGTCTTGGCTTTAGATTTCTGCTTACCATGACTCCCAAGTCTTTTTCACATTCTGTATGATCAAGCTCAACTTCACCTAGTTTATAAATTCGAGGGATATTTTCATTACCAACGACAAGCACCTTACACTTGTCCACATTGAACTTCATCTGCCACTTTTCAGACCAAGACATTAATTTATCCAAATCCTCCTGGAGTTCACTGTTATCCTCCTCAGAATGAATTATACGGCCTATTTTTGTATCATCAGCAAATTTACTCATGTCACTTGCAATTCCTTCATCAAGGTCATTAATGTAAATTATGAACAACAATGGGCCCAAAACTGATCCTTGTGGAACGCCACTAGTGACAAATCCCCATTCAGATTTGACCCCATTATGGAAACTCTCTGCTTTCTATTGGTAAGCCATGCCTCTATCCATGCTAGAACTTTACCTCCTATACCATGAGCTGCCACCTTTCTTAAGAGTCTCTTGTGAGGTACTCTATCGAAGGCCTTACTAAAATCCAAGTAAACTATATCATATTCTTTATCACTGTCTACTGCCTCAAATGTTTTATTGAAAAACGTCAGTAAATTTGTCAGGCAGGAACGACCTCTCGTAAACCCATGCTGAGATTCATTAATCAAATTATGTTCTTCAAGGTGACTTCTGATAATATCAGCTATAATTGATTCTAATAATTTGCCTACTATAGACGTGAGGCTTATTGGACGGTAATTTGATGGAATGGACTTATCCCCTGATTTGAATATAGGAACTACATTAGCTATCTTCCACATCTCTGGCACAACACCAGTGATCTATTGGCGGAAATTGAGAGAATGTTGCTGGCTGAAGTTAGCTAAAGAGGTCTATAAAACCTGGAACTATACTGCATTCTTTGTTTTATATATGATCACCACAGCTGTGATATTCAGTTTCTAAACAAATAAAATATTTAACAAAGGTGTGTAATTCAATGTTCATAGGGAATTGTTTGACATATTGAATTATGCTATATAAGCAAGTGAACCTGGTGTTGAGATTTCTCGATCGCATCAAGAACCATTTTTCTTAAGTGAAGATTAGTCCTAGAAGTTCCATTGTTGTTCAATATTTAAATACATATCAACTAACTCAATATAGAAGTCACTTATCAGGCATAATGACTAAGGTTTGGCATATCCTTTTCACAACAACTCAATAAATATTCCAAAATGTTGCACAAGTATTTCAATCTTTACCTTGCCTGTTTTCTAAACCATTCCTACTTACAAATGTACCTTTTTAATTTATGCACACATGTATATTTTTAACAAAGTGGCCGCATGCCACCGAGTAAGACAGACCTAAGAAGAAAAGAAAAGTTTTCCTTTTGAAATTTAATTATTTATACATAAATAAGGTTACTACCCCATTGCTCATAGCATACACATATAATATTTATATCAATAGTGAAATTAAGTGATAATGATATTAAAATCACGGAATATACAATATATTTCACTTTATTGAGGTTTCGCCCACTTATTATATTATGAAATATCATAGATGAGTAAAAAAGAAAGCTAATGTTCGGTTGGAAAACGGTTGGTGTAGCCATAGGTATGTGATGTTATTTCCAGGTTTAAGAGCAAACTGCGAAGTTCAAAAAAGAGTGGATCCAACTTATCAGGTGAGAATAAGGTTAGCCAGAGCTTCAAACATTAAAAATTAACATGATTTCTGTGACATTGTCCCACTCTCTTGCGCCTTACCTGCAGCACCTGTCAGTGCTGCAGATTCTTCGAGAATCTACATGTATTGTTGAAGATTAAGACACATGTATTGTACTGATGAAACACTAAATGAGGAAATGTGTTGAATATGTGTCCTACTCATCTATTTCATGGTATTATTAGCAATATATATGATGAAATAAACTGCTTTATTTACACAATTGATTTTGCTGCCACAATTGGAGTTGTGTACCAATAATTTGTTTGTTTGCTGTCTCCCATATGTCAATAAAAGGTTACATTATACTGCTTGTGTTTATATTTCCATGATCATAAGAAAAGAGGAACACTGAATCAGGTCTAGTGACCCATACATGGCAGGTCCATGACAAATCGATCTCAATAACAAAATATTTGTTAAACCTATCCTCAGTGCTACCCAAGCAATGAGCCCCAACAACCCCTTCTCCAACCAATGTGCAACTCCTGCTCAAATCCATCAGCACTCATCTCATAATAACATAAGAGAGAACATAAGATAAGAGAAACACTGCAGAACCTGTTGGGCCATACTAGGCAGGTTCTTAACAATAGGAACATGTCAATATGGCACGTCGCTAAAAGATAAAAATAAACACAAAAAAGACACCTGTCCAACGCACATTTCACTTCAACCACATAATAAACGCTGATGATTAGTGCTCTATAAATGAGGGTACTGAAAGTGGTGAAGCACAAGGTCTATCACCAAGTCTTTGAAGGTGCTAAAGCACCCACTCCATCAACAAGGCACTCAGGGAGCTGAAGCACCTGGTCCATCACCAGGGTCTACAAAAAGGTAACAACCTAGTCCATCACCAGGGTCTATGAAAAGGTAACAACCTAGTCCATCACCAGGGTACTGAAAAAGCTGAAACAGCATAACACATTCCATAAGTGTGTGGAATAAGGCTCACAGATTACTAGGATTTATTTCAAGAAGTATAAGTAACAAAAGTTCAAAAGTTTTTTTACAGCTTTATACATCTATAGTAAGGCCGCTCAGCTTTGCTCTCTTTACTACAGGATGGATATAAACTCATTCTAAAACATACAGAGAAGGACGACTTGAATGGTTTACTGAATAAGGAATCTCCCGTATGAAAACACACTTAGATCCTTGAATCTTCACTCTCTGGGGGGATGTAGAGCGAGTGCAGATATCATTGAAGTGAACATAACCCAACCACTTGCTTATTCTGTTAGAGGATTGGATTTGTGAATGACTTGCCTAGTATGAGCCAACAGGCCTACTGCAGTGTACCTTTCATATGTTCTTAAGTAATGGCTTTCAAACATAGCTACCGATGTCAGGTAAAAGGATACAAGTGCCACTAATGGCACATTTTATTGTGGCAACTTTTCGCTCCTCAGGAGCTTTGCCAAGTCGCAACTACAAGAAAAATGTCACATTGGTAAGCATTAATTACAAATGTCCAGGATAAGAACATAAGAACATAAGAAAGGAAGAACACTGCAGCAGGCCTGTTGGCCCATACTAGGCAGGTCCTCCACAATCCATCCCACTAACCTGGAGTTTACCTGGAGAGAATTCCAGGGGTCAACGCCCCCGCGGCCCGGTCTGTGACCAGGCCCCATGCTGGACCAGAGCCCGATCAACAAGGCTGCCACCGCCGGCCGCACGCAGTCCAACGCACGAACCACATCCCGGCCGGTCAGGCACCGACTCCAGGTGCCCGCCCAGCGCCCGCCTGAAGACAGCCAGGGGCCTGTTGGCAATCCCCCTGATGTATGCTGCTCAACCAAATTTTCAATTCTATCCAAGAAATAAGCTTTGATAATTTTATTTACTCATGTGCAAGTCCCACTCAAAACCAACCCCTCTCACTCATGAATTTATCCAAAGTAAATTTAAAACTACCCAAGGTGCTAGCTTCAATAACCCTACAAGGCTGATAAATTAGACACATATACAATGGAAATAAATTATAAATTATACTGCTTATGTGTTTATTAGACACATATGCATGGAAAATTAGGTTGAGCAAACATTCTGTTAGTGGGACGGACCGTGAAGGACCCGCCCAGCACGGGCCAGCAGGCCCGTGCTGGGCCAATAGTGATCTATTGGCGGAAATTGAGAGAATGTTGCTGGCTGAAGTTAGCTAAAGAGGTCTATAAAACCTGGAACTATACTGCATTTTTTGTTTTATATATGATCACCACAGCTGTGATATTCAGTTTCTAAACAAATAAAATATTTAACAAAGGTGTGTAATTCAATGTTCATAGGGAATTGTTTGACATATTGAATTATGCTATATAAGCAAGTGAACCTGGTGTTGAGATTTCTCGAATCGCATCAAGAACCATTTTTCTTAAGTGAAGATTAGTCCTAGAAGTTCCATTGTTGTTCAATATTTAAATACATATCAACTAACTCAATATAGAAGTCACTTATCAGGCATAATGACTAAGGTTTGGCATATCCTTTTCACAACAACTCAATAAATATTCCAAAATGTTGCACAAGTACTTCAATCTTTAACTTGCCTGTTTTCTAAACCATTCCTACTTACAAATGTACATTTTTAATTTATGCACACATGTATATTTTTAACAAAGTGGCCGCATGCCACCGAGTAAGAGAGACCTAAGAAGAAAAGAAAAGTTTTCCTTTTGAAATTTAATTATTTATACATAAATGAGGTTACTACCCCATTGCTCATAGCATACACATATAATATTTAGACACATATGCAACACTTGGGTATCTTTATTGAGGAAACGTTTCGCCACACAGTGGCTTCATCAGTCCATACAAAGGAGAATCGTGAAGAACAGGAGGAGTGTGAGGTTGTCAGTCCCTCAATCTTGAGTCGATGTTGTCAGTCCATCAATCTTGAATAGAATAACAGCATATGAGCAGAGGGAGCTTATATACTGTAGACAGGAGAGGTGCAGCAGTTGTAGGAGGTGTCACATTTGTTCAATGTGGAAATAGGTCGTGCCCAAGGAATAGGCAAGCGAAGAAATCCCTGTATTAAGATACCAAGATGTTGCAGTGTCAGACAGGATGTGAATGAATGGTTCAGAGAACCGACGAGTTGGTAAATTAGACACATATGCAACACTTGGGTATCTTTATTGAGGAAACGTTTCGCCACACAGTGGCTTCATCAGTCCATACAAAGGAGAATCGTGAAGAACAGGAGGAGTGTGAGGTTGTCAGTCCCTCAATCTTGAGTCGATGTTGTCAGTCCATCAATCTTGAATAGAATAACAGCATATGAGCAGACACCTCCTACAACTGCTGCACCTCTCCTGTCTACAGTATATAAGCTCCCTCTGCTCATATGCTGTTATTCTATTCAAGATTGATGGACTGACAACATCGACTCAAGATTGAGGGCCTGACAACCTCACACTCCTCCTGTTCTTCACGATTCTCCTTGTATGGACTGATGAAGCCACTGTGTGGCGAAACGTTTCCTCAATAAAGATACCCAAGTGTTGCATATGTGTCTAATTTACCAACTCGTCGGTTCTCTGAACCATTCATTCACATCCTGTCTGACACTGCAACATCTTGGTATCTTAATACAGGGATTTCTTCGCTTGCCTATTCCTTGGGCACGACCTACTTCCACATTGAACAAATGTGACACCTCCTACAACTGCTGCACCTCTCCTGTCTACAGTATATAAGCTCCCTCTGCTCATATGCTGTTATTCTATTCAAGATTGATGGACTGACAACATCGACTCAAGATTGAGGGACTGACAACCTCACACTCCTCCTGTTCTTCACGATTCTCCTTTGTATGGACTGATGAAGCCACTGTGTGGCGAAACGTTTCCTCAATAAAGATACCCAAGTGTTGCATATGTGTCTAATTTACCAACTCGTCGGTTCTCTGAACCATTCATTCACATATAATATTTATATCAATAGTGAAATTAAGTGATAATGATATTAAAATCACGGAATATACAATATATTTCACTTTATTGAGGTTTCGCCCACTTATTATATTATGAAATATCATAGATGAGTAAAAAAGAAAGCTAATGTTCGGTTGGAAAACGGTTGGTGTAGCCATAGGTATGTGATGTTATTTCCAGGTTTAAGAGCAAACTGCGAAGTTCAAAAAAGAGTGGATCCAACTTATCAGGTGAGAATAAGGTTAGCCAGAGCTTCAAACATTAAAAATTAACATGATTTCTGTGACATTGTCCCACTCTCTTGCGCCTTACCTGCAGCACCTGTCAGTTTAGTTTAATATCTTTATTATGCACCCCATACCCATCCTGTGGGCGGTAGTCAAAAGATTACAAAGGTACATAATTGGTCCAGAGACTGGACTCCAAAGTTTTGATAGCTGAACAAGTTACAGCGGTAATGAACTAGATCTGGTCACAATCATGACAAGTTGCAAAGGTAATGAGCTCCAGGTAGAGCTGGTCACACTCATGACAAGTTACAAAGGTAATGAACTAGAGTTGGTCACAATCATGACAAGTTACAAAGGTGATGAGCTCCAGGTAGAGCTGGTCACAATCATGACAAGTTGCAAAGGTAATGAGCTCCAGGTAGAGATGGTCACAATCATGACAAGTTGCAAAGGTAATGAGCTCCAGGTAGAGTTGGTCACAATCATGACAGTTACAAAGGTAATGAATCATAAACACGTCCATACATGGTAAACAAATGCATCCATTGCCCCAACAACAGATGTTGCAAGGTGCCTGTCCCTCTTCGGCAGGACAGCCAGACAGCATTTCAAACAGCAGCAGGTTGCACCAGGATCTGCTGCTTGCTGGAGTACCATCGCTAGCAGCCCGAGGGAGAGCAGCCCTGGGGACGTGTCAACGTCCTGGTGGACGCTAGTTTGATTGCAGATCCCAGGTGGACGCCAATTTGATTGCAGATCCCAGGCCTTCCGTCCGCTAAGAGGCGCTGCTGGTCACTCCCACATGGAGCCCCCCGGGCTCCAAGACATCCACGGTGCGCACGGATGCCGAAGCCTGAGGAACCGAGTGCACACCGCCTGTGGCACACCTGATAGCTGCCTCGTAGTCGAATTCCACGGCGCTGTCTCTGCAGTGGAAGCTCCCGCGATCCCCGCACACCCCCCGCCATCGCCGACGCTGGGAGATGGGTGGGTGAGGAACAGGGGTGAGGGGTTATGAGAGGGTCACTGTTCACCAAACACTGGGCAGCCAACACACTCCTCCCCCTCCCCCCCGGCAGGCGTGGGGGAGGAGGCACTGTCTGCTCCCGCCTGACTTGGGACACTCTCAGCCCCAACCCTCACAAACTGCACAAACTTCCACTGTTTACGCTGAAATGATGCACTGGGATGTCCTCTCGCTGCTTTGGAATCTTCCCAGACAATTCACACAGAGTCCTGTTCAGTCATGACCTGGTCAGCCTCTCTGATCAGGAGCTATCCTTGAAAATCCCGGAGCTAGCCCGCCAAACGCCCAGCCTCCATTGCTGTGCAGACGTTACGAGCACCTGTCAGTGCTGCAGTGCAGTGCTGCACCTCTCCTGTCTACAGTATATAAGCTCCCTCTGCTCATATGCTGTTATTCTATTCAAGATTGATGGACTGACAACATCGACTCAAGATTGAGGGCCTGACAACCTCACACTCCTGTTCTTCACGATTCTCCTTTGTATGGACTGATGAAGCCACTGTGTGGCGAAACGTTTCCTCAATAAAGATACCCAAGTGTTGCATATGTGTCTAATTTACCAACTCGTCGGTTCTCTGAATCATTCATTCACATCCTGTCTGACACTGCAACATCTTGGTATCTTAATACAGGGATTTCTTCGCTTGCCTATTCCTTGGGCACGACCTACTTCCACATTGAACAAATGTGACACCTCCTACAACTGCTGCACCTCTCCTGTCTACAGTATATAAGCTCCCTCTGCTCATATGCTGTTATTCTATTCAAGATTGATGGACTGACAACATCGACTCAAGATTGAGGGCCTGACAACCTCACACTCCTCCTGTTCTTCACGATTCTCCTTTGTATGGACTGATGAAGCTACTGTTTGGCGAAACGTTTCCTCAATAAAGATACCCAAGTGTTGCATATGTGTCTAATTTACCAACTCGTCGGTTCTCTGAACCATTCATTCACATCCTGTCTGACACTGCAACATCTTGGTATCTTAATACAGGGATTTCTTCGCTTACCTATTCCTTGGGCACGACCTACTTCCACATTGAACAAATGTGACACCTCCTACAACTGCTGCACCTCTCCTGTCTACAGTATATAAGCTCCCTCTGCTCATATGCTGTTATTCTATTCAAGATTGATGGACTGACAACATCGACTCAAGATTGAGGGCCTGACAACCTCACACTCCTCCTGTTCTTCACGATTCTCCTTTGTATGGACTGATGAAGCCACTGTGTGGCGAAACGTTTCCTCAATAAAGATACCCAAGTGTTGCATATGTGTCTAATTTACCAACTCGTCGGTTCTCTGAACCATTCATTCACATCCTGTCTGACACTGCAACATCTTGGTATCTTAATACAGGGATTTCTTCGCTTGCCTATTCCTTGGGCACGACCTACTTCCACATTGAACAAATGTGACACCTCCTACAACTGCTGCATCTCTCCTGTCTACAGTATATAAGCTTCCTCTGCTCATATGCTGTTATTCTATTCAAGATTGATGGACTGACAACATCGACTCAAGATTGAGGGCCTGACAACCTCACACTCCTCCTGTTCTTCACGATTCTCCTTTGTATGGACTGATGAAGCCACTGTGTGGCGAAACGTTTCCTCAATAAAGATACCCAAGTGTTGCATATGTGTCTAATTTACCAACTCGTCGGTTCTCTGAACCATTCATTCACATATAATATATATATCAATAGTGAAATTAAGTGATAATGATATTAAAATCACGGAATATACAATATATTTCACTTTATTGAGGTTTCGCCCACTTATTATATTATGAAATATCATAGATGAGTAAAAAAGAAAGCTAATGTTCGGTTGGAAAACGGTTGGTGTAGCCATAGGTATGTGATGTTATTTCCAGGTTTAAGAGCAAACTGCGAAGTTCAAAAAAGAGTGGATCCAACTTATCAGGTGAGAATAAGGTTAGCCAGAGCTTCAAACATTAAAAATTAACATGATTTCTGTGACATTGTCCCACTCTCTTGCGCCTTACCTGCAGCACCTGTCAGTTTAGTTTAATATCTTTATTATGCACCCCATACCCATCCTGTGGGCGGTAGTCAAAAGATTACAAAGGTACATAATTGGTCCAGAGACTGGACTCCAAAGTTTTGATAGCTGAACAAGTTACAGCGGTAATGAACTAGATCTGGTCACAATCATGACAAGTTGCAAAGGTAATGAGCTCCAGGTAGAGCTGGTCACACTCATGACAAGTTACAAAGGTAATGAACTAGAGTTGGTCACAATCATGACAAGTTACAAAGGTGATGAGCTCCAGGTAGAGCTGGTCACAATCATGACAAGTTGCAAAGGTAATGAGCTCCAGGTAGAGATGGTCACAATCATGACAAGTTGCAAAGGTAATGAGCTCCAGGTAGAGTTGGTCACAATCATGACAGTTACAAAGGTAATGAATCATAAACACGTCCATACATGGTAAACAAATGCATCCATTGCCCCAACAACAGATGTTGCAAGGTGCCTGTCCCTCTTCGGCAGGACAGCCAGACAGCATTTCAAACAGCAGCAGGTTGCACCAGGATCTGCTGCTTGCTGGAGTACCATCGCTAGCAGCCCGAGGGAGAGCAGCCCTGGGGACGTGTCAATGTCCTGGTGGACGCTAGTTTGATTGCAGATCCCAGGTGGACGCCAATTTGATTGCAGATCCCAGGCCTTCCGTCCGCTAAGAGGCGCTGCTGGTCACTCCCACATGGAGCCCCCCGGGCTCCAAGACATCCACGGTGCGCACGGATGCCGAAGCCTGAGGAACCGAGTGCACACCGCCTGTGGCACACCTGATAGCTGCCTCGTAGTCGAATTCCACGGCGCTGTCTCTGCAGTGGAAGCTCCCGCGATCCCCGCACACCCCCCGCCATCGCCGACGCTGGGAGATGGGTGGGTGAGGAACAGGGGTGAGGGGTTATGAGAGGGTCACTGTTCACCAAACACTGGGCAGCCAACACACTCCGCCCCCTCCCCCCCGGCAGGCGTGGGGGAGGAGGCACTGTCTGCTCCCGCCTGACTTGGGACACTCTCAGCCCCAACCCTCACAAACTGCACAAACTTCCACTGTTTACGCTGAAATGATGCACTGGGATGTCCTCTCGCTGCTTTGGAATCTTCCCAGACAATTCACACAGAGTCCTGTTCAGTCATGACCTGGTCAGCCTCTCTGATCAGGAGCTATCCTTGAAAATCCCGGAGCTAGCCCGCCAAACGCCCAGCCTCCATTGCTGTGCAGACGTTACGAGCA
>WNWK01052529.1:0-12155 GCA_009830355.1 Cherax destructor
AAAGTGCTTTTAAAATGTTTTTTTGGGGTCTAAAATGGACAACCTCTTGACATTTTTAAAGGGGAGTAAATTGCTTAATGGCATTGAGCAGGCTTCTGGAATGAATTTTGTTGTTACTGGGGGGTCCCTGTATATACGCCCAAAAACACTGGCTCGTAAGATGTATATATACGCAAACAAAAAAAGGGGGGTAATAATACAAAATAATAATAAATAACATTTACCCCCCTTTTTATTGAAACCTTTTGCGGGCTCTGGAAGATAGAGAGGAGGACGGGGGAGAGAGCACTATTGTTTGGGGGGAATCCTCCATAAGGACTTAGGGTAAAAACCCCCCTTTTTGGGGGTTTTTTTTCCCCCTTTTTTTTTAATGCCATTAGAACCAGCTTGAGATTCACTAGACCCCTGTCACAAAAAAAAAACCGTCAAGAGTGCTCTGTTTCCCCCTTTTTAAGATGTCCCTAAAATGGGACATTTTTTTGTCACTGAACATGTTGCAGAAAATGGCTTGTTTCAGCTTGCTCAGGTGGTATTTCTCCATGAAATTTTACACATTCCTTTTTCCCCACACACCCCCTTTTAACACTGAAGAAGGCCCCCCCTTTTCCCTTTCCCTCCTCCTGTAACAAGTTCCTAACTGTGGTCTGATGCTGTTGCAGAATAAGCACACTTTTGGGGTTGAATTTTTCAGTGTCAATTTTTTAAAAAAAATTTTGAATGGCTGCCTCCCATGCCTTTATCACATTGTGTATGCCTTTCCTTTTTTAACCCCTTTTGGGGGCGGGGGGCCCTTTCCCCGGAAACCCCTTTCTCAGGGTTAAAAATTTTTTTAAAAAAAAAAAAATTTTTTTCTTATGAAATGATAGAGAACCTTTTCCCCGTCATTGCAAAAAAGAAAAAAAATTTTAAAAAAAAAATTTGGGGAATTATGCCCCTTTTGAAGTTATCAGTCTTTAAATTTTTCGCATCAGCGTTTTTCCCCCACAGCCCTATTTTTGGGGAACCAAATTTTTCCCCGTCGCTAAAATCATAGCTTTTTCCCAAAACCCCTTTTTTTCTTCTATCGATTGAGTAAAGAAACCGCCTATTTACCAATTTCAACTACCCAAAATAGGGGTCAGAAAATGGCAATTTGGAATTTTCCCCCAAAATTTAAAACGATCCCAATTTCAAAATAGGGTTCAGAATAAACAAGGAAATTTTTCCCCGGCACTAAAATAACATCTTCTCTGTTCTTAGTCACGTTCCAGGCCCTCTTACTTACTTTTGCTTTCCATTTTGAATTTTTATTCTCACAAAAATAGAAGATTTACTGTTATATATATACAACTGCATCATTGAAAAAATGGTATAAATAATATCAGAGCACTTGTGCAAGTATTAGACTACCCAGTTGATGTTTTTTGGGGACAGGGGGTTTTATTGTTTACTCTGAACTTTTAAAATCGAAAATTTTCGCTAAGAGCTCAATTTAAAAAGGGACTTGGCATTCCCAAACCAAAAAAAACACCCCCATTTCTGTAATATATCTTCCATTCTATCAAATGAGACAAAAAAACGAGAAAAATTTAATAAATAATAAAAAATAACTGCAAGTTTTTTTTTAAAAAAAAAAAAAAGGTTATTTTTTTTTTCCCCTTTTCGGGGGTGCTGCGGGGTTTTTTTACTCGCACACTGACCCCACGACCCATTTTTTTTATATGTGGGCCACCAGCCTTTTCCCTAATTTGGGGCTAAAATTTTTCGGACTAGAGGCACCGCCCCCGCCGAAAACGACTAGTATGGCACCGCCCCCCAAAGGGAAAACTGTCAAACCACCTCTGCTGGCCTTAAACTCACTAACATCAGCACTGGTTCCATGCATTTTTTTACAAGATCTGCATGAAAAAACCCTGCCTTTTTCACATATGAGGGCCCCCGAAATACTATCACCTGATATCTGTTTATTGTTTATCCACACCATCAACAATTCTCAACCTCTTCCACTGTTTTTTATCTATTTTTTCCAAATGTCAACACCTTTCACAACATCAGCTTCCCCTTTTTTTATTTTCTTTGCCAGGGTGAAGTGGGGTAGTAGTTTTTTTTTTCCGAATCCCGGAAACTCCCCACACGTACGCCCTCTCAAATTTTTTTACTTTTCTCCTTCTTCAGTTCTATTTGGGGTTTTTTTAATTTTTACCACAGGGGGGCCACTGAAAAATTTTTTTTCCCATGGTGACTTATTTCACAGTTACAATCAATAAACAATCAATAAACACAATGAATTTATTGTGAAATGTTTCGATGAGAATGCAGGGTAATGTTCACTCAAGGGTAAAACAAAGCTAGACTGGCTCACGATGCCTGCGCAGCGAGGCGCGCAAGTGTCAGGTCCACGCCGCCCAAAATTCAGGGCAACGGCCAAAGTCGGGACAAAATTAGCTGGAAAAAGTGACCGAAACTCAAAGCGCACACTGGGTGGTCAAACTGGGTTTACTGCACCACAAAGTCGCTGTTTTAAACCAAATACAGTGGACCCTGAGTTACAGCACTCGAAATTGTACAATTACTGTATGTAAGTGTAATATTGTAAGTGCTTTTGTAAGTGTATTTTGGGGGTTTGAAACGGACTAACTTACTTGACATTATTCCTTAAGGAGAAAATTCGTTCGGGTAATGGCACTTGAGCAGCCTTCTGGAATGAATTATGCTCGTAACTCGGGGGTCCACTGTATATGGTCAGTTTTTTTTTCCCATCATGCATTACATGGGTCAGAATTTTTTATATGGTGCACACTCACCACACAGACCCATTCTCACATACATAGGCCAGAATTTACCATTCACTGCTTATCTGAGTGAGCTGAGCTCATCACGGCACAGACCTCGAAATGATTGATAAATTACACACAATAAGTCAAGAATTATCACTCTCTCACTGATGGGAGACACTTCACAGCTTTTCTTAGGTTTTAAAGAACTGTCACCATCATTACTATTGTGTTTTGGTACACATATAAATGAAGGGTTATTTTCGGGCTATGATAAACCATGGATAATTAGCCATGGAAACCAAATCCATGATACCGGGTTCTACTGTGTCCAAACTGACACTTTCTTGGTTTCAATAATCCTGGACTTTGGGTATGTAATATTAATTAAATTGCTGCAATAAAAATCTCACTAAGGATGGTGGGGTTACCACATTTATTTAACAAACTCAAATGGTTAAATTTAAATAAAGTATCAGTCAAAAGTTTACAAACTTGACTGATAATAGCTTACCTAGACTTATCAGGATACTCGCCTTCTGATAAATTCAATAGGAGCTCGTCCATTGTCCTGGCAATGCTGGCCTTCAAGGTGCGACTCAAACATTTCACAGCCGTCTGTCCTCTCACATGCTTGAGCATCACGCGTCAGGTACAACATGAAGGCAACACCACGGCTCTTTCTAGTGCTCTTATCTCGCAGTACTGTCACTCTGAAGTATGTACAGTAATACTTGTATTAATTCAGTAATAACAACACATACTACAAGCAAATGAATTAACTCCTAAACTAAACATAATACAGGAGGGCTCCGCTTACAGTGCTTCACTTTACAGTGTTTTGATTTACAGTGTTTTGCTAATACAGTGAACCCCGGTTTACGACTGCTCCAAACTCGAACAATTATGTAAGTGTATTTTTGTAAGTGCTTTTTGTAAGTGTATTTCTTTGGGGATCTAAAAGGATTAATCTAATTTACATTATTCCTTATGGGAACAAATTCATTTGGTAATGGCACTTGAACAGCATTCTGGAAACGAATTAATGGATAAACCGGGGTCCACTGTACAGCGGTTTTCAATTATACCCATTCTTCATTTATTCAGATTCTTACAACAAATATATTCACCACTCACTATAAGCTAAGGATGAAAATATTTCATGCGAATGTGTACTGTATGTATATGATTTTTAGGCCTATGTCTATTGTTCACTTAATATACAATAGAGTAAACGGTTATCAGGCTTTTATATGCATTTGAAACTGAAAAAGGTTGTTCTCACTTTGCAGCGATTTTCACTTTATAGTGGTAGTCTGAACCTAACTCTGCTGTTTAAGCAGGGCCCTCCTATAACAGCAGTAGCCTGAACCTTAACTCAAGCTGGGGGGATAAGCAGGGCCCTCCTATACAGCAGTAGCCTGGAACCTAACCTGCTGTATGCTATGGCCCTCCTATACAGCAGTAGCCTGAACTCCACCTGCTGTATAAGCAGGGCCCTCCTATACAGCAGTAGCCTGGAACCTAACCTGTTAGATGGGCAGGGCCCTCCCATACAGCAGCAGCCTGAACCTAACCTGCTGTGAGCGGAGGGCCCTCCCATACAGAAGTAGCCTGGAACCTAACCTGCTGTATAAGCAGGGTCCTCCTATACAGAAGTAGCCTGAACCTAACCTGCTGTATAAGCAGGGCCTCCCATACAGCAGTAGCCTGAACCTAACATAAGAAAGAAGGAACACAGCAGCAGGCCTACTGGCCCATGCGAGGCAGGTCCAATTCTCCCACCAGCTTTAGCCAATGCCAAGCCAGTCAGGTCAATCCCATTCACTTAAGGTAGGAGCACAGCATCTGACCTAGTAGCACAAACTAGTCAGGTTCAACTCACACTCACCCACACCCGCTCATGTATTTATCCAACCTATTTTTAAAGCTACAGAATGTCTTAGCTTCTATGACGTTACTCAGAGTTTGTTCCACTCATCCACAACTCTATTACCTAACCAGTGCTTTCCTATATCCTTCCTGAATCTGAATTTTCCAGCTTAAAATCATTGCTGCAAGTCCTGTCTATGCTAGATATTTCATATACAGTGGTCCCTCGGTTTCGCCAAAAAATTTGTTCCAGAATGCTGCCTAAGGCCATTACCGAACGAATTTACTTCCCAAGAAATAATGTCACATAGGTTAGTCTATTTCAGACCCCCAAAAATACACTTGCAAATAGCACTTACGAAAATACACTTACATAAATGTTCGAGTTTGGAGATGCAATTTAATCCGAGGGACCACTGTACAGTGGTACTCTACTTACGAGCAAAATTCATTCCAGTCGGCTATTCAAGTTCAGATACCGAAGGAATTTTTTCCCATAAGAAATAAATGAAAATTAGGTTAATCCATTTCAGACCCCAAAATACACTTACCAAAGCACCTACAAAAATACACTTACATAATTGCTCGAGTTAGGCTGCTCGTAAGTAGAGGTACCACTGTATACACCTGAATCATATCCCCTAATTCTACGCCTTCTAGAGAGTGCAGATTCAGGGCCACTGGGGTCTATCCTCATAAGGAAGATTTCTGATGTATGGATCAACTTTGTCATCCTCCTTTGTATGTTTTCCAGTGCATTTTTATATCCATTCTTAATGGTGACCAAACTTCCAGGCAGCATAATCTAAATGAGGCCAAACCAAAGATACATACAGTTGAAGAACGACCTGAGGACTTCTATTATTTATACGTCTTGATATATGAAGCCAAGGATTCTGTTAGCTTTATTGTGAACACTTATGCACTGTTGTCTTGGTTTCAGATTACTGCTAACCAGAACTCCTAAATCCTTTTGCAATCCGTAATATTAAGATCTACATTATTTAGTTTATACAGTGGACCCCGAGTAATGAACAAAATTCCATTCCAGAAGCCTGCTCAAGTGCCATTACGAACGAATTTACTTCCTTAAGAAATAATGTCACGTAGGTTAGTCTATTTCAGACCCACAAAAATACACTTCCTTAAGCACTTACAATATTATACTTACATAATTGTACGATTTCCGGGGTGTTCATGAAGGGGTCCACTGTAATGTCAAGTAGGTTAAGTCCGTTTAGACCCCCAAAATACACTTAAGTAAAAGCATCCTTACAATATTATACTTACATAATTGTACGATTTCCAGGGTGTTCAAGTACCGGGGTCCACTGTGGCGGTATGGTTATTTTCCTGTCCACATTTAGAACTTTGCATTTGTCTATATTAAACTGCATCTGCCACTTCCTCCGACCACTGCATCAGTCTATTCAAATCATTCTGGAATGTCTAATGTCATTAGAATGAATTGGACGGCCTATTTTGGTGTCAGCAAATTTGCTTATGTCACTATTTATTCCTCATCTATGTCACGTTTTGGTGTAAATTGTCAACAACAATGGCCTAACACTGACCCCTGTGGAACACCGCTTGTGACGTGCTCCCATTCTGATTTCTCCCCATTTATGCAAACTCTGCTGCCTATTTGTCAACCATTCTTCGGCCCAGGAAAAATTCTCCTCCTATTCCGTGTGCCTTAAGTTTCTTCAATAGCCTCTGATAGGGAACTCTATCGAAAGCCTTACTAAAGTCCATATACACAATACAGTGGACCCCCGAAGCCTGCAGTGGAAAACTTCACTCCTGAAGTCTGCTCAAGTGCCATTACCGAACGAATTTGGCCCCCTTAAGAAAAATGTCACGAGGTTAGTCTATTTCAGGACCCCCAAAAATACTCTTTCCACAAGCACTTACAATATTATATTTACATAAATGTACGATTTCCGGGGTTTACGAAACTCAGGGGTCCACTGTATCATATTCAATACCATGATCTACCTCCTTAAATACCTTATTGAAGAAAGTTAGTAAATTTGTAAGACAGGAATGCCCTTTGTAAAACCGTACTAAGATTCATTAATCAATTTATGCCTTTCATGATGGCTATGAATTGCTTCGGCAATTATTGATTCCATAAATTTTCAAACTATCAAGGTAAGGCTTATTGGTCTATAGTTCGAAGCTAAGGACCTGTCACCTGCCTTGTAAATAGGTACAGGACCCTGAGTAATGAACACCCCAGAAATCGTACAATTATGTAAGTATAATATTGTAAGTGCTTTTGTATGTATTTTTGGGGGTCTGAAATGGACTAACCCGTTGACATTATTTCTTAAGGGAGTAAATTCGTTCGGTAATGGCACTTGAGCAGGCTTCTGGAATTAATTTTGTTCGTTACTCGGGGGTCCACTGTATTACATTTGCCATCTTCCACTTATCTGGCACTATGCCAGTTTGTAGTGATATATTGAAAAGATTAGCTAACCTGCTGTATAAGCAGGGCCCTCCTATACAGCAGTAGCCTGGAACCTAACCTGCTGTATAAGCAGGGCTCCCTCCTATACAGCAGTAGCCTGAACCTAACCTGCTGTATACAGGGCCCTCTGTACAGCAGTAACACAGAACCTAACCTGTAGTATAAGTGGGGCCCTCCAGTACGCAGCCCAGGAACCTAACCTACTGTATAAGCTGGCCTTCCTGTACAGCAGTAGCTCAGAACTTAACCTACTGTATAAGCTGAGTCCTCCTGTACAGCAATATTCAAAATTCTTATTTCTTTGCAAAGTTTACAATGTGTGGTTTATATATTACAAAACATGAAGAACAATGAAAGCCACTAGCATGCCTAGGCATTTCGGGCAGACTAATCCTAATTCTTACTGTCTACTCTATATTGACACTGCTTTCTAAAATCTTCGAAAATTAATTCATAGACAGATCTATTCCTACCTCGTGTCACACAATGTACTCAACCCTTTGTCAATTTGGATTCAGGACTACCAAGAGCAATAAACGATGCTATAACACACATGTTAGAGTTAATATACACCGCACTTGAGAAGAAAGAAGTTCCGCTGGGAATCTTCATATAGACCTACACGAAGCATTTGATACAGTTTGCTCATGATTTATTGCTCACAAAATTAGCGCACTATGGTATTAGAGGGCACCCACTCAACTACCTAAAGTCAGCTTTAGCAACAGAAGCCAGTATGTGTACACAAATGGAGAGAACTCTTCCACACAACAAATTACAGTCGGAGTCCTCAAGGAAGTGTCCTGGGGCCACTCCTATTCCTCATTTTACATAAACGACTCATCAAATGCATCACAACTACTCAAACCCATATTATTTGCAGACACACAACATATGTCTTCTCTCACCCAAATCCAGTCATACTAGCCAAACACAGTTAATGCCGAATTACAGAAAATATCAACATGGATGAAGACAAATAAGCTTACTCTCAATACTGACAAGACCTACTTCATTCAGTTTGGAAACAAAGGCCAAATGTTCCACTTAACATAACGCCAATGGTTCACCCATCACAAGACTCACAGAGGAAAATTCCTAGAATCCACCTTGACAGTAGTCTTAAAATTCCAAAACACACATACAACAAATATCCAAGAAAATCCTCAAAGACAGTAGGTATATTATCTAAGATACGCTATTATGTTCCACAACCAGCCTTCATTGCACTATATCATTCTCTTATCTACCCTTATCTCACTCTATGGAATCTGTGCATGGGGCTCAATAAACATTAAATCACCTTAGACCACTCATAACCTTAGCAAAAGGCTGCAGTCAGGATGATAACAAATTCCCACTCTAGACAGCATACTCCACCCTATATTCAAAACTTTAAAACTACTCATACCGTAAAAATATTCATACCTATTCATGTGCCTCTACATACATAAAACTCTACATGCTAATATCAACCTCCGCTCAAAATTCTCCCTCCTCAACAACTTTAATAGGTCCTACGACCACGACACAAGACATGGATCACTATTTGACATACCAAGAGTCCATACTAACCAATGTAAAAATTCTATGCACATAAAGGGCCCCAGAATCTGGAATTCATTACCAGTAAATATTAAGTTAACATTGTCAGAAAATCAATTCTAAGACTCTTCTCAAAATCACCTACTCACCCTATACTAAATACTCATACTGTAACAAACTTTCAAACCTAATGTTATTTTACTTAAGATAATCTGTTTTATATTGTCATCCTCCTTAACACTTGTTGCAATTTCATATCATCATATTGTCATTTAAAATAGTATAGTATCATCATTTTGTTAATTTGAAATAAAATATATAACTAGAAGAAACTCAATAAATTTTCTCTAGTATTGTATTTTACTAGTATAGCATCAAATATTGTAACTTGAAATAAAATATACAATGGGAATAAATCAACCAATTGCTCTAGTATTGTTTTTTAATAGTATGTATAATCATATTGTAATTTGAAATAATATATAATAGAATAAACTCAATCAATTTTTTAATATTGGGATTAGTGAATGTCTTTGGGAATGTGCCCCAATGCCATGGCATACCAGTGGTTTTCCTTGCATTACAGTTTTATAATTGTAACTACCAATAACTATGTATACTTGAATTGATAAATAAAATATTATTATATTATTATTATTATTATTATTATTAACAGGTTATGGAGTGGAAATTTCAATATTCATTATTTTTATTAAGCCCCCCTCACTTAGTGAGGTATGCTTATTGACTTGACTTACGACAGGCTCTGACCAGATGCCTAAATAATGTATATTAAGTGATTTCCCATTCTGTTTTTTAAAAACATATACAGTACACACTGTAATATAAAATTTAAAAATATACTAAAAATTTATAATGGTGCAAAGGTAAATTAAAAACCATATAAAAAGATGGTTGACACAAGCCCACTACCATTATAGTATGCCCTTGCTTAGCAAAGGGGAACCCCGGGTTTTAATGAGGAGAGGTTGCATTACGCTAGGTAATCAAATTTTAAAATTTAAACCCCTTTCAGTTTGGGGCCGATAGACGGCTTAGGGGCCACCCGGTTTTCTCTGACTAGTACGCCTAAATTCTAGTGCCCAAATCGGGAAACAGGTGGTAGGCCTAGATGTGAGAGAAGGGGTTGTCCGGGGCTAGAAAAAAACTGCACCACAGTGCATAAGAGGAAAAGAAAACTCTGCCCATGTTTTTTATAAAAAAACCCATTTGCAGTCTATTTTCGTATAGTATTTATGCTTGTATTCTCATTTTCTTAGTCTCATTTGATAGAATGGATGATATATTACAGAAATAGAGATATTTGACTGGTTTCAAATGACAAGTACCTTGAAACTGAGCGAAAAGTAAAAATATTCGATTTTTTGCCGGTTCAAGAGTAAACAAATCACGCTATGCTCCAATAAAATCAACTGGGTAGTCTAATATTTTGCACAAGTGCGCTATATTTTATACCATTTTTTTCAATGATGAGTTGATACATAAAAGTAAATCTTCTATTTTTTGGAGAATAAAATTTTGGGAAAAAAAAGAATGTAAGAGGGGCCGGGAATGACTAATGAACAGATAAAATGTTATTTGAGTGCCGGGAAAGTCTGTCTCGTTTATTCGGGCCCTATTTTGAAATTGGATTTTTGAAATTTTAGGAAAATTAAATTCCCAATTTTACAAAATATTTTGGGGAGTTGAAATCGGGAAATTGGCGGTTTCTTATACTAATTATAGAAAAAGGAATTTAGGAAATAGCTATAATTTTTGTAGACTGAAACATTGAATTTTCCAAAATAGGGCCAAAATGGGGGAAAACCCAATGGAAAAGCATCAACCCCCAAATTCACGAGAGCATAATTCCGTTAGTTTTCCATCAAATTTTATAATTTTGGTGGCGTTAGATCGGAAAAAAATTTTTTTATCATTTCATAAGAATTTTTTTTTTTTCGAAAAAATTTGGACCCCGAGAACGAGTTTGGGGAAAAGGGCCTTGGGCCCCGAAAGGGGTTTAAAAGATTTATAAAAGTGAGGTGGAAAACAAAAAAGTATTACAATTAGTGTAATTTAGTAATGGGAATGGTTTTTTCTCAGTATGTACAATGTTTTTTCAATGTGCCCCCATATAAGCAGAGTATTACAGGCCAACTTAGGGCTAACTTAAGATTGGTGATAAAATTTTAAGAATTTTATGTTTACAGTCATTTGGGGAAAAATATAAAATTAGGGGTTTACAATGTAAAAAGAGTTTTCAATTTGGTTTAAAAAATTAGGAGTTTACAATGTAAAAATTTGGGGTTTACAATGTAAAAATTTGGGGTTTACAGTGTATATTAGAGCTTTTCAAGATGAAATTAGGATTTACAATTAAAAAAAAGATTTGAATATCTTATTAGTCTATGCTATATGGCTTTTAAAATGTTTAGTTGAGAGGGATTACAGGTTTAATTAACCCTTTGACTGTTGCGACCCCAATCCTAAAGTGTCTCTATAAGTCACAAAATTTTCGAAAAAACAAAAATTATTTTTTCTTATGAAATGATATAGAATCTTCTCCGGATGGTAATGATACCAAAAGTACTAAATTTGATGGAAAACTTATGGAATTACGTTCTCGCGAAGTTAGCGATCTTGGCAATATTTACGCATCGGCGATTTCACCCACTTTGAGCCATATTTTTGGCCAATTCCATTGGCCAAAAATAGGCCAAATCTAGCGGCTTGACTTGAAGCCGCTAGAATTTTTTAGTATATATACAGTGGACCCTCGGTTATAGGCCGTAATCCATTCCAGAAGCTCGGCCTAAGACCGAAATGGCCTATAACCGAAATAATATTTCTTATAAGAATTAATGTAAATACAATTAATTGCTCCAGACAAAAATATCAACAAAAATTTTTTTTTAAGATTAACTATAGTTTTACATACACAAAAAAATGAGAACTATATAAAATGACTAAAGAAATGGATAAATGAACATTTAAATCACTATTACATACCTTTATTGAAGGCAGGAGGAGAGTATTGTTTGGAGACAGGACAAAATTTTCCTTCAACATGATGCTAATATCAACTCTATATGGCTTATTTATCTATCACAATTCATCTAATATGACATAATAAACAATATAAATAACACAGAAACCTCATATACATTCTAGAATGAATAAAATGTCATTACATATGTGGCTAGTGGTGGCGGCGGCAGGAAATTGTTTGGAGACAGGGCTTATTTATCTATCACAATTCATCTAATATGACATAATAAACAATATTAAACCTAGAAATATGACATATAATCTAGAATGAATAGAATATGTCTACAATGTGAGGACTGGTGGAAGTGTTGTTGTTGTTGGGTTTATAAGGCTACTGACCATAAGCCGTATACAGTCATACCTCTGTTAGCGATATTAATCCGTCAGAGGGCATATCTGTAACCGAATTTATCGTTATCCGAATCAATTTTCCCCATAAGAAATAATGAAATAATATTAAT
>WNWK01052530.1:0-12154 GCA_009830355.1 Cherax destructor
ATTCTGCAGGGGAAACATTCATGCGGGAGTTGCTTCATGAGGGAGTGAGCATTCATGCAGGGAGTGTAGCATTCATGCGGGAGTGTAGCATTCATGGGGAGTGAGCATTCATGCGGGGGTGTAGCATTCATGCGGGAGTGTGAAATTCAGGGGGGAGGTAGCATTCAGCGGGGAGGAGCACCGGGGGAGTGTAGCATTCATGCGGGGGGGCATTCATGGGGGGTGTAGCAAGCATGCGGGGGAGTGTAGCATTCATGGGGGGGGCACTGGGGAGTGTAGCATTCATGGGGGGGAGTGAAATTCAGGGGGGGGAGTGTAGCATTCAGGGGGGGGAATTAGCAGGCATGCAGGGAGTGACCCATGAGGGAGTGTAGCTTTCATGGGGGTTTAGCATTATGCGGGGAGTGTACATTCATGGGGGAAATTAAGGGGGGAGCATTATGCGGGGAGTGTAGCATTCATGGGGAGTGGTTCATGCGGGGAGTGTAGCATTCATGCAGGGAGTGTAGCATTCATGCGGGGAGTGTTAGCATTCATGCAGGGAGTGTAGCAGGCATGCGGGGGTGTAGCAGGCATGCAGGGGTGTAGCAGGCATGCAGGGGTCCCAGGCATGCAAGGGGTATCAGGCATGCAGGGGTTAGCAGACATGCAGGGAGTGAGCAGGCATGAGGGGTGTAAAAATGCGGGGGAGTGTAGGGGATGGGGAAAACAGGGCCCCAAAGAAACAGAGGACTGGGAAGTTTTTTTCCACTTCATGACTCTCAAGCAGGCCCAAATTGGTTTTTAAAAAAGAAAAAAAGGGGAAGTAGCCCCAGAGAGGGACTTGTTACCTGAAGCCCTTTTTGGGGGGGTTTCCCCCTTCCAAACACTAACCCCCCCCCCCCCCGTCCTCCTCCCTATCTTACAGATCCCCGCAAGTCTCTTCAAAAAAAGGTAAGAAATGTTATTTTAAATTTTTTAAACCCCTTTTAGGGTCCGTGCCATGTTCTACAGTTTTTAGTTCGGGGGCCAAACCTAGTTCTACGTCATGAGCTCAGCTCACTCAGATAAGCTTTGGTGGAAATTTGGGCCTAGATAGAGAGAATACATCTATGGGGGAAGTGTGCACTACATAAAAAAAATCCTGGGAACAGTGCATAATGAAAAGAAAAAAAATGAAACCGCAATTTTAATAAAACAGCGACTTTGCTGTGTTTTTTTTATATTTTCATAGTTGTATTTGCAATTTCTTGGTCTCATTTGATAGAATGGAAGATATATTACAGATATAGAGATGATTTTGATTGGTTTTATTTGAAAATTTGGGTTTTTCAAACTGAGCTCAAAAAAAGCGGAAATGTTAAATTTTTGCCTATGTTCAGGAGTAAACAAATGACCCCCCCACGTCTAATATGCGCCAGCTGGTGGGTCCAATATACTTTCACAAATGTGGTGATATTATTTGTACAGTTATTACAATATTGCATAAAAGAAATCTTCCATTTTTTTTGGTTTTTTTAAAAAATTTATTATGTGAATAAAAAAAAAAAATGGAATTTTTTAAAAAACTGAAAAAAAAAAAATGAACAGAGGAAATGTTAGTTTAGTGCCAGGGAAAGCCTGCATTGTTTAAATTTTGCACCCTATTTTGAAATTGGGGGGTTTTTTAACTTTGAGTTAAAAACAAATTACCAATTTCCAATCACTTTATTTTGTAGTTGAAAAAGTTGACTGGTTTATTTCTTGTGCTCAATCGATAGAAAAAAAGAAATACTAGTGAAATAGCTAAAATTTTTTCGCTGGAATAATGTAATTGGCCAAAATGGGGGTCAAAGTCCAAAATTGCAGATGGAAAAATCCTTTTAACATCCAAAAAATTTGGGGGGAAAAAATTTTTCAATTTTCAATCAAATTTCCCACTTTTTTTTTTTATTACCCCTTTAGAAAAAGATTCTCTATCATTTCATAACAAAAATAAGAATTTTTTTTTTTAAAATTTTTTGGGCACTGGCGCACCCCCTTTCCCCAAAAAAAACTTGGACCCCGAAAGGGGGTTAAAATTTTTTTAAAACTACATATATATTTAAAATACTATTTATAATTGTTTTGTGAATATTTTGGATGTCTAACATATTAATTTTGGGGTTTACAATTTTTTTTTTTTTTATTGGGAAAATTTTAAAAAAAAGGTTTTTTAAAAAAAAACGATTTTTTCATGGGTGAGGGGGTGTAAAGGGGCCCTTTTTTTTTTCCCTTTGGGGAAAAAAGGGAAAATTTTTTTTAAAGGGGGTCCGGGGGTTAAAGTTTCGAGGGACCACTGTTGCCCTATTCACGGGCTTCCAAAATTCCTGGGAACTGCTGGGGGGAAATAGGGTGACTTGAAGACAGATTCCCCACTAGACCCTTCCCAGACTAGTGGAAGGTATAAATGAAAAGGTAAGGCTTTTCCAGCCAACCTTTTAAAAAGGTCTGTATAGGGGGGGTTTAAATAGCTTAAATTGTCTGGAGTGAAAACCCCCCGGGAACCCCAGTTTAGAATATTTAAACATCCCACCCTTTTACAAAGTAAATAATTTGTAGTCAGAAAAATATTATAAAGTAGAGTAAATCCATTTTAGCTATTAATGGAAAACAGTGGGGCCCCCGATTTTCGATGGTCCCCAAACACACCCTTTTATGTGTTTTTTTTTTTAAATGCTTTTGTAAGTGTAATTTTGGGGGTCTAAAGGACTAGTTTTTTAAAACATTTCTTATGGAGATAAATTCGTTTGGTAATGGCACTTAACAGCATTCGGAATAAAAAAATATCGAAAAAGTCGATCCACTGTACTCCTTAATATAATATTAAGTGAAAAGGCCAAAATAACATTTATAAATATATCATTTCTTTTTAAAAGGGGAAAAAGGGCGAAACCCAGGCACAAACAGCATAGGTGAGGGGGCATATCAGTGAATAGTACAGTACAGTGGAACCTCGGCTTCGAACGCTCCACCATCGAACTTCAATACGAACTGCGTTCGGTAATTTTTTTGCTTCTGGATACAAATGAAATTTCAGGATGCGTATTCCCCCCATCAAGGGAGGTTCCTTAAATAAATAAATAAATAAAATAGTAATTATTTCTTTGCAAAGGTTACAATGTGTTTACATATAAAATTGTTTGGGGAAAGAACCCCACTATCATAATAATAATAATAATAATAATAATAAAAAAAATACAGTCAACCCCGGTGCCGCGGCGTCGGTGTCCAAATCGGTGTTCAAGGGGTTTTTTTTACAAGAATTTTGGCTCGGGGGGCGGCCGCCGGGGGGGCGAGTTGGCTATCCGTCCGGACGCGTACATGCGGGGCCAGGCCCAGCTGGGCCCCCGGGGCCCCAGTGTGCTATTGTTTAAAGGGGGCGACCACCCCCCACCCCCCACTCATACCAAGTGGACCCCAGTATCGAAAAACTTCATTCAGAATCCTGCAAAAGTGTCATTACCGACAATTTACCCCTTAAGAAATAATGTCATTAGGTTGTTTTTTTCAGACCCCAAAATACACTTCCACAACCTTACAATATTATATTAAAAAATTTCGTTTCCCGGGGGTTTACGTAATCGGGGTCCACTGTATATTGTCATTATTCCATTTTTTTTAGTGTTGCAACTGCTAAATAACCACCATGGGCCCCAAAAAAAGCTCCTAGTGCAAAGCCTGTGGTAAAGAATGTCAAAAAACAGTAGAGTTGAAGAAGGAGATGATAGCAAAATATGAAAGTGGAGTGCGTGTCACAAAAATGGCCAGGCTCTATGGAAAAACCTATTAAAAAATCTCTTCCATTTTGGCCAAGAAAAAAAATCAAGGGCTGTTGTTAAAAGGGGCAAATGGTCAAAAACAGAGATCTCAAGTGCTGGAACAAGTGGAAACTTTGTTGTTGGTGTGGATAAAAAGAAACAGTTAGCAGGAGATAGTGTTACGAGGCAATAATATGTGAAAAAACAAGGAATTTTGATGATCTCCAAGAAAATGCCTGCAAGGTGCTGAAGGGGAATTTAAAGCCAGAAAAGGGTGGTTTGACAGATTTAAAAAAGTGGCATACATAGTGTTGGGCATGGTGAGGCAGCCAGTTCACAAAAGTGCGGCTAAAAAAAAAATGTGCGGAATTCGTGGGGGACAAAAAGGGTGAACAATTAACCCAAAAACTGTGGAAACAGGCCTTTTTGGAAGAAAATGCCAAACAGGACCTTATTACACAGGAAAAAAGGCACTCCCAGGACATAAGCCTTTTAAAAACAGGCTCTCTTATGATGTTTTTAATGCCAGTGATGATTGCAAAGGAAGCCTTTATTGTATCATTCGAAAATCCCGGTGTTTGGCAGATCGGTATCACCCCAATCTAATTTTGTGTGATGTGGAAGTCTAACAAAAAGGCATGGGTCACTAGGGGGAAATTTTCCTTATTGGCAAAAAAATGTTTTTGGCCCCTGTAAGAAATATTTGAGGAAAATAATTTGCCACTTAAGTGCCTCCTGATAATGGACAATGCTCCTGGTCATCCCCTTGGCAGAGGAAATTGTGCAGGGCTGTGAGTTCATCAAAGTGAAGTTCTTGCCCCCAATACCCTCCTCTCCTCCAGCCCATGGACCAGCAGGTCATTTTTAACTTTAAAAACTCTCCCCAAACAATGTTTCAAAAGCTTTGATGTGACCCGAATGGATATGACCCCAAAAAAATTTTGGAAAGATATTTCCTATCCTGCATTTGTAAAAAAATAGGTAAGGCTTGGGGGGAGTATACCAGGACTTTGAACTCTGCCTGGAAAATTGTGGCCAGACTGTGTCCTAGATTTTGAAGGTTTTTTGGGGTGAGCCTCAGAACCCTGAGCCTGAGCCTGTTGTGCAAGAAATTGTGGAACTGGGCAAGTCCATGGGGTTGGTGTTTTTACCCAGGATTGGAACAGTTTGGAGGAGCACAATGAAGAGCTAAACACTGAAGATCTGCAAAGCTTGAAAAAAACCACAGTTCAAAAAAGGGCCCCAGGGGAAAGGGGTGAAACCAGATGGAAGAAATGCCTTTTCAAAAATTAAGGAGATTTGTGCGCAATGGACTAATGTGCAAACATTTATGTTTTTTATCACCCTAACCAAGATGTTGCAGGCCGATTTTCGACATGTTTAATGACAATGTCTTGTCACATTTTTTTGGGGCATTTTAAAAACTGCCAGACACAGAGCTCCTGGACAGTTTTTTTTTAGAGAGGGGTCCCCTGACTCTCAAGTGGACCTAGTGGCATTAAAAGAAAAGGCCAGTAACCCCAAAAAGAATTTACCTGAGTGTTAATGGAAGGTGATTCCCTTCCAAACACTGCATACTACTCCCCCTTCCCCCTCCTCCCCCCAAATCTACAACTCTTCAATAAATGTAAGTGACATGTTTTGTAATATTTATTTCTTAATTTTTTTTAAAATTGTGTATAATTTAATGTAAAAAAATTCTAAAAAAATTTTATTTTAATATTTTTTGGTGTCGGGAAGGTTAATTTTTTTTCCATTTTTTTTGGGGAAAAGAGTTCGCCCCAAACCGGTGGTGATGGGCCCTCTAAAATTACCCCGAGAAGGGGTTGACTCTATAATATAATAATAATATAATATAATATAATAATAATAATATAATATAATAATAATAATATAATACAATATAAAAAAATAATAACAAAAATAATAATAATACGACATATAATGAGCGTATTTGATAAGTGAATGGGGACAAATGGTTTTAATAGACGGTGTTGGGTGTAAAAAACATTTATGAAGGATTCGGGGGAAACCGGGGGCCCGGCTTGAGTCCTGGGATGGGAAGTACAGTGTCTGCACTCTGAAGGAGGGGGGGTTAATTTTTCAGTTTTTTAACTGTGTGTAAAACCCCCCTGGCAAGACAGTGATGGAGTGAATGATGATGAAAGTTTTTTTTTTTCAGGCCACCCTGCCGGGGGGAATCGGCCGATGTGTTAATAAAAAAAAAAATAATAAAAAAAAATAATAATAATAATTTTTATAATAATAATATAATAATAATGTACTATAATAAAAATAAATAATAAGGGACCCTCGGTTAACAAAAAAATTCATTGCAGAAGCCTGCTCAAGTGCCATTACCAAACAATTTCGTCCTTAAGAAATAATGTCATGTAGGTTAGTCTATTTCAGACCCCAAAACTACACTTCCACAAGAACTTACAAAATTATACTTACATAATTGCGTTTTCGGTATTCGTTAACGGGTCCACTGTAATGTACTACGTAAAACAATAATTATAATAGCAGACGGTTTAAAAAGGCCCACTGGATGGCAGTGAATACCAAACAATGCGGGAGCGGTTATGGCCGCCTCCATTTTACATAATGACATACAGTGGACCCCGGGTTTTCGTAATTTAATTTTTTTCCAGAAGCTGTTCAAGTGCCTTTACCAAAAAAATTTGTTCCCATAGGGAAAAATGTAAATTAGATTAGTCCTTTTAGACCCCAAAAAAAACACTTACAAAGCACTTACAAAAAAAACTTTAAAAATTGTTCAAGTTTGAGCATTACGAAAACCGGGGGGGCCACTGATTTTATTCATTCTAGGTATATTTAGGTTTCTATTTATTTATACTATTGCTTATTTTGTCATATTAGATCAGTGATAATAAATAAGCCATATTAGCATCATATTGAAGAATTTAGTCTTGTCTCCAAACAACTCTCCTCCTACATAGCGTAATGACATACAGGACCCTCAGTTAACGAAAGGTCTAGTTAACGAAAAATCGGTTCAGCTTTTTTAAAACAGAAGCGAAAAAAACCCGGGTTTGCGAAACGAGACGTGTCCGCCTGCTCTCGCCTGGCCTCGCAAGACCCAGTGTAGCGTTGTTTACCATTGAGAGAACATTCCCCGCATGCTCTTTCAACATTCCCCATTTGGTGCCTTTTTTGGTGGTTTAGTGATTGTCACTGTGAAATAAGTCACCATGGGTCCAAAAACTTCCTAGTGGCACCCCAGTGGTAAGAGAGTGAGGAACACCATCGGAATGAAGAAAGAGATAATAGAAAAAAATGAGAGTGGCGTACGTCTGAGTGATCTTGCCAGGATGTACAAGAAAAGTGCATCTACTATGGCACTATCCTGGCAAAAAAAACAGATCAAGGAAGCTAATGTTGCAAAGGGGTTTAATTTTTGAAACAAAGATCGAAAACAGTGGATGAGGTTGGGGAATTACTGATGGTATGGATCAATGAAAAACAGATAGCGGGTGATAGTATTTCCATGGCGATAATTTGGAAAAGGCGGAAGTTGCACGAGATCTTGTCAAGACAATGCCTGGAACCAGGGTGTGTGGTTTTTAAACCAGAAAGGGGTTTGAGGGTTTTTAAAAAATGTAGTGGCATACACAGTGTTGTGAGGCATGGTGGGGCAGCCAGCTGAAAAACGTGCAGCTGAAAAATTTGTGAGTGAATTTAAGGGTTCGAGAGGCTGAAAATTCCCCCCCCAACAAGTTTTAATTGTGATGAAACGGCCCCGTTTTGGAAAAAATGCCCAACAGGACCTTCATTACTCAGGGGAAAAAAGGCAGCCGGACACAAGCCTATGAAAGACACAATCTTATGATGGCCAATGCCAGTGGTGATTTTAAAGTGAAGCCTTTACTGGTGTATCACTCAGAAAATCCCAGACCTAAAAACACAGTGTTAAAGAATAATTTGTGTGCATTGGAAGGCTGACACCAAGGCATGGGTATATGGAATTTTGGGGAAGGGTGACTGGAGTGTTTGGCCTAGTGTGAAGAAATGAGGGGAAGGATTTGAGGCTGACCCGACCTACGACCCTGTGCCTGTTGTGGAAGATGTTGTGGAAGATATTGTGGCATTGGGGGGAAAGCCTGGGGTTGGAGGAGGTAGGGTGAGGATTGGAAAGTTGGTGGAGGAGCCCGGGATAGAGCCCCAACCTTTTAAGAGCTGCAAAAACTTCATCTGGAACAGCAACAACCCAGCTGAGGTTATTGCTTCACAGGAGGAGGAAGAGAGAGTGAAGGAGGTGCCTTCTTCAGAGAATAAAAATTTGTTCAATGTGGAAAAAAGGTGCAGACATTTGTTGAAAGACACCCCCCTGAGCAAGCTGAAATGAGCCTTCTTTGCAACCACTTCAGTGACAAACCATGTTGCACTTCAGGAAAAGTATTAAAGAGAAAGCCGGGAAACAGAGGACTCTGGACAGTTTTTTTTCTAAGAAGAGTTCTAGTGACTCTCAAGCTGCCCCAAAGTGGCATTAAAAGGACGTGTCTAGGGTTCAGTGAGGACGTGTCTAGGGTTCCTCTGGGACTGAACCACTTTGCTCTGTAAAAGTGAACCAAGATGCCATCCATTGAGCAACACAAGCAAGGAGGAATTTAGGGTGCGAAGCTTGGGGTGAGGGGTTGACGGAGGAAAACAAGAGGATTCGTAGTAGTCCTCCTGTTGGGGAGTCCTCAGGTCAAAAGGGAACCTGGGCAGTGGCCGGACTTCATGGAAAAAAGTTGAAGATCAAGAAAAAAGCGAATGGAGGTAGAAAAGATGAAGAAGAAAAAAAACTGCTGTGGAAACTGTTGTGGAAACATCGGCCTTCCCGTGCTAGATGAATTGAGTCATTACTGAGGACGCCCGGCGAACGACACCAAGGAAGGTAAAAACATTGTTGTTGTTGGGGATAGCCAGGTTAGGTATATGGATGGGCATTCTGCTTGAAGGATAGGAGTAGGAGACAGAGGTTTTGCTTTCCTGGGGCTAAGAGGGGAAGATATTGTTACCGGCTTGACAACATTATAAACGGTAATGGGATCAATCCTATTATCTGCCCCCAGTGCTGGAGGCAATGATGAAAGGAAAAGCGTAGAAGTGAGGATTTAGTTAGAAGGTACGGGGCGCAATAGACATAATTAGGAAGAAGGGGGTGCCCTGTTTATGTGGCATTTTGCCAAGAAGGGGTGTTGGAAATGAATGGCTGTCCAGAGCGATTGGTATAAATTGCTGGCTGGACAAACACTGAGGATAATGCAGTCCCATTCTTGACAACTGGGACCACTTCTATGGCTGAAATGACATTATGCCATGGATGGGGTTCCTTATCCAGGGCAGATGTAGAATTTCTCTTAGCTCGTTGAGGATGTTGTTAGGGCTTTAAACTAGGATTAGATAGAGGTATGGGTTTAGGAATGGTGAATAATGAGGTCAAAATATTGATTCAGGCTTTGATATCTTTAAAACTTAACAATACAATGTCGAGTAACACAGGGTAATGATTAACAGAAATTGTAAAACAAAAGGAATTGAAAAAAAGGTTCCGAAATACATATCAATGTATTTTCACTAACTGTCGAAGCGCCAGAAATAAAATTAACAATTCGTTTGGTAATGTGCTGGGAACTTTGATGTCATTGCAATAACTGAAACATGGTATAATATAAAGTCGGGATATTTGCTGAGTGTCATATTGGGGTTTAAGTTGTTTTGTAGATAAATATAATGGGAAAGGGGTGGAGTTGCATTATATGTACGAGAAAATATCAATTGCTGCATAAAAACAGGCATAAAAATAGATGGATCATTAACAGAATCTGATTGGGTAGAGTTTCTAGGTCAAGAAAAACCGGGTTCTAGGTGTAATATACTGACCTCAGGCTTGGATCACGATAGAGGGGGACTTCTTTGGGACGAAATTTTAGAGCTTCTAGACAAATAACGTGGGGATAGTAGGGGATTTTAACTTTAGTCAAATTGACTGGACTTCTTTGACTGGTAATCTGGGTCCAGTGACTTTATGGAAGTAGTTCAGGACTGTTTTCTGAAGCAGTGTGTGGCCGGAGCCTACCAGAGGTAATAATTTGCTCGACCTAGTCTTGTCAAATAAAAGAAACCCTTGTAAATAATCTGGAGATCACTGAAGAGCTTGGCGCAAGTGATCACAAATCCATACAATATTACCTGGGAGTACGAGAATAGGGATAATACGGTAAAAATTCCTGATTTTCGTTCTGCCGATTATATTGAACCCAAAAGAACACCTGTCCAATCTGACTGGGGTAATCTAGCTAACGATTACGGTGGGATCTGCGTTTATGATTTTTTTCTTAATAATGTACAACGTGCCGAGTAATATATTTATTCCCCAGAAGGAATTTAGGTCAAATAATACGATCCCAAATGGATTAACAGGAGGCTAAAACATCTATTAGGGAAAGAAAAGAGGAATTTATAGGAGCATCAAAAAAAGGAGATGTTAATTATCCTTATTGACCAATATGTTCAGTTGGGAAGTAAAAAGAGTTAGAAAGGCTAAACGTGACTATGGGATTAAGGTTGCTAATGAATCAAAGACTAATCCAAAATAGTTCTTTCAAGTGTATAGGACGAAGGTAGGGGAAAAGGTAGGACCTATGAAAATTGGGAATGGACAGCTGACGGATAACGAACTGGAAATTGTTCTCTATTTAATGACTATTTTTTGTCAGTCTTTACACAAGAAGACGTAAATGATATTCAGAAATTAACAATTATTCAGTTCCTGAAGAATTCAAGTTAACTTATTACTGTCCGAGGACATGGTTATCAAACAATAGATAAACTGAAGCAAAATAAGTCCCGGGACCCGGCGAGTTGTTTTCAGGGTACTTAAAAAATGCAAAATGGAACTTAGTCAGCCATTAACGAATGTTTCAAACGTCCATCCTAACTGGTGTTGTGCCAGAGATGATGAGGATAGCTAATGTAGTTCCTATATTCAAATCAGGGGATAATAATTTCCATCAAATTACTGTCAAAAAACCTCACATCTATAGTAGGCAAATTATTAGAGTCAATTATAGCTGATATTATTAGAAGTCACCTTGAAGAACATAATTTGATTAATGAATCTCAGCATGGATTCACGAGAGTCGTTCCTGCCTGACAAATTTACGGGCTTTTTTTCAATAAAACATTTGAGGCAGTAGACAGTGATAAAGAATATGATATAGTTTACTTGGATTTCAGTAAGGCCTTCGATAGAGTACCTCACAAGAGACTCTTAAGAAGGTGGCAGCTCATGGTATAGGAGGTAAAGTTCTAGCATGGATAGAGGCATAGCTTACCAATAGAAAGCAGAGAGTTTCCATTAATGGGGTCAAATCTGAATGGGGATTAGTCACTAGTGGCATTCCACAAGGATCATTTTAGGCCTTGTTGTTTTATAATTTACATAAATGACCTTGATGAAGGAATTGCAAGTGACATGAGTAAATTTGCTGATGATACAAAAATAGGCCCTATGATTCATTCTGAGGAGGATACCAGTGAACTCCAGGAGGATTTGGACAAATTAATGTCTTTGGTCTGAAAAGTGGCAGATGAAGTTCAATGTGGACAAGTGTAAGGTGCTAGTTCTTGGTAATGAAAATATCCCTCGAATTTATAAACTAGGTGAAGTAGAGCTTGATCATACAGAATGTGAAAAAGACTTGGGAGTCATGGTAAGCAGAAATCTAAAGCCAAGACAACAGTGCCTAATGTGCACAATAAGGCTAACAGATTACTAGGATTTATTTCAAGAAGTATAAGCAACAGAAGTCCAAAGTTATTTTACAGCTCTATACATCACTAGTGAGACCTCATTTGGATTATGCAGCTCAGTTTTGGTCTCCTTACTACAGGATGGATATAGATTCATTGGAGAACAAACAAAAAAGAATGACTAAAATGATTTACAGTATAAGAAATCTCCCGTATGAAGATAGACTTAGAGCGTTGAATCTCCACTCTCTGGAGAGACGTAGAATGAGGGGGGATATCATCGAGGTGTACAAGTGGTGATGGGCATAAACAAAGGAGATATTAATAAAATACTGAGGATATCAACCAAGTAAGAACCAGAAATAAGGTTTAAATTGGATAAATTTAGATTTAGAAAGGACATAGGCAAGTACTGGTTTGAACAGAGTTGTAGATGCGTGGAACAATCTTCCCAGTAGGGTGATAGAGGCTAGGACCTTGGGTGGCTTTAAAGAGATTGGACAAAAATATGTGTGGGAGGGGCTGGATTTGATTGCTGTCGTGAGTACGGGAGTAAATTCTTAGGTAGTGGTGGTTTTTATAAGGACATGCCTTGTATGGGCCAGTAGGCCTTCTGCAGTGTTCCTCCATTC
>WNWK01052531.1:0-12154 GCA_009830355.1 Cherax destructor
AGAACATAAGAAAGGAGGAACACTGCAGCAGGCCTGTTGGCCCATACTAGGCAGGTCCTTCACAATCCGTCCCACTAACAGAATATTTGCTCAACCCAATTTTCAATGCTACCCAAGAAATAAGCTTTGACAATTCTACCCACTCATGCGCGAGTCCCACTCAAATCCAACCCTCTCACTCATGAATTTATCCAACCTAAATTTGAAACTACCCAAGGTCCTAGCTTCAATAACCCTACTAGGCAGACTGTTCCACTCATCAACTACCCTATTTCCAAACCAATACTTTCCTATATCCTTTCTAAATCTAAACTTATCTAACTTGAATCCATTATTGCGGGTTCTCTCTGGAGAGATATCCTCAAGACCTTATTTATATCCCCTTTGTTAATACCCATTTTCCACTTGTATACCTCGATCATGTCTCCCTCATTCTACGTCTTACAAGTGAATGTAATTTTAGGGTCTTCAATCTTTCTTCGTAAGGAAGATTTCTAATGCTATGTATTAATTTAGTCATTCTACGCTGAATGTTTTCTAACGAATTTATGTCCATTCTGTAATATGGAGACCAGAACTGAGCTGCGTAATCTAGGTGAGGCCTTACTAATGATGTATAAAGCTGTAATATAACCTCTGGACTTCTGTTGCTAACACTTCTGATATAAATCCCAGTAATCTATTTGCCTTATTACGTACGCTTAGGCATTGCTGTCTTGGTTTAAGGTTGCTGCTTACCATCACCCCCAAGTCCTTCTCGCAATCTGTATGGCTAAGTTCTACGTTATTTAACTTATAAGTGCTTGGGTTATGGACACTCCCGAGCTTCAGAACCTTGCATTTATCTACATTGAACTGCATCTGCCACTTTTCTGACCACGAATTAAGTTTGTCTAAATCTTCCTGAAGTTCTATGACATCTATGTTTGAATCAATTATCCTACCTATCTTCGTGTCGTCGGCGAATTTGCTCATATCACTAGTAATTCCTCATCAAGGTCATTGATTATATTATAAATAACAATGGGCCTAAGACTGATCCCTGTGGAACACCACTTGTTACAAGTCCCCATTCGGATTTAACCCCATTTATGCACACTCTCTGCTTCCTATTGGTGAGCCATGACTCGATCCATGACAGCACTTTTCCCCAATGCCATGAGCTGCCACTTTCTTTAACAGTCTCTGGTGCGGTACTCTATCAAAAGCCTTACTAAAGTCTAAATAAACAATATCGAATTCTTTATCGTGATCAACAGCCTCAAAAGCTTTACTGAAGAAGGTTAATAAATTAGATAGGCAGGAACGGCCCTCGTGAATCCATGCTGGGTATCATTAATCAAATTATGGTTATCTAGATGGCTTCTAATAATATCAGCTATAATTGACTCTAGTAATTTGCCTACAATTGAGGTCAGGCTTATTGGGCGGTAGTTTGACGGTAGTGACTTGTCCCCTGCTTTAAAAATAGGAATTACATTAGCCATCTTCCACATATCAGACACTACACCTGTTTGAAGAGATAAATTAAAAATGTTAGATATTGGTTCACAGAGTTCCATTTTGCATTCCTTAAGAACCCTTGCAAAAGCTCATCAGGACCCGGCGATTTATTTTGTTTCAGTCGGTCCAGCTGTTTCATAATCATTTCGCTAGTGACTGTGATATTACATAATTTATCTTCTTCTGGGCCTCTGTAAAAATTAATTACTGGGATATTATTAATGTCTTCCTGTGTGAAAACCGAGAGAAAATAATTATTAAAAATAGAGCACATATCATTCTCCTTGTCAGTAAGATGCCCAAAGTTATTTTTAAGGGACCTATCTTATCCCTAACTTTTGTTCTATAAACCTGGAAAACTTTTTGGGTTAGTTTTTGAATCCCTAGCAACTTTAATTTCATAGTCCCGTTTAGCTTTTCTTATTCCCTTTTAACGTCCCTCTTAATGTCAGTATACTGATTTATAAGATGACCTCACCTCTTTTATGCGCCTATAAATTCCTTTCTTCTGCCCTAAAAGATATTTGAGCCTATTATTCATCCATTTTGGGTCATTTCTACTTGATCTAATTTCTTTATACGGGATAAATGTTCTTTGGGCAGCCTGTATAGTGTTAAGAAAACTGTCATATTGATACTCTCTTCTTCACCCCAGTCCACAGTTGATAAGTGTTCTCTAAGTCCATTATAATCTGCTAAGCGAAAATCTGGGACCATTACTGAATTATCCCTACTATCATACATCCATTCAATGCTAAAGGTAATTGACTTGTGGTCGCTTGAGCCGAGTTCCTCTGTAATTTCTAAATTATTAACAAGGGTTTCCTTGCTTGCCAGAACCAAGTCAAGTAGGTTATTTCCCTTGTAGGTTCTGTTACAAACTGCTTCAAAAGCAATCCTGAACTACTTCTAAAAAGTCGTTAGATTCTAAATTCCCTGTCATGAAATTCCAATCAATCTGACTAAAGTTAAAGTCCCCTAGAATTACTACGTTATCGTGTCTTGTGGCCTTAACAATTTCCTCCCAAAGTAGTCTCCTTGTTCCCTATCTAAGTTTGGAGGACGGTAAATCACGCCTAAAATCAATTTTTCACACCCTCTGAAAATTCTATCCAGACAGACTCTGTATGTGTTAATTCAGACTTTATACCCGTTTTTATGCAACAATTTAAATGATCACGGACATAGAGTGCCACCCCACCCCTTTCCCGATACTTCTGTCTACTTGGAACAATTTAAAACCCTGAATGTGACATTCGGCAGGCAAGTCCCGATTTTTCATATTAAACCATGTCTCAGTTATTGCAAAACATCAATATTACCCGTACTTGCAACTAATCTCAACTCGTCCATCTTATTCCTAGCACTACGACTATTGGTGTAATATATATTTAGAGACCCTCCTTTCTCTTTACCCTTCCTGCTCATCTCTGTTTTTCCACTATACCTATTACTGTCCTTGTCATCTAGTGTCACTAGCTTTCCACTATCCACCTTATTCTGCCTATTACTAGTTCTCCTACAACTTATAATATTACTACACTGGGACTTCTCTGTTTTCCCCCAAAACCCATACCACTAACTATTTCTAGTTTAAAGCCCTAACAGCTCCCTCCACTGCAGTTGCCAGTGCCCCCACCCCAGACCTGGATAAGTGAACCCCATCCCTGGCATACATGTCATTTCTGCCATAGAAGAGGTCCCAGTTGTCAATGAATGTTACTGAATTTTCCTTACAGTATTTGTCCAGCCAGCAATTGACACCAATTGCCCTGGACAGCCATTCATTTCCAACTCCTCTCCTTGGCAAAATACCACATATGACAGGGTTCCCACCCTTCTTCCTAATTATGTCTATTGCTGACCTAAACCTGCTAGTCAGGTCCTCACTCCTACGTCTGCCAACATCGTTGCCTCCAGCACTGAGACAGATAAGGATTGCTCCCATTACCTCTCATGATGTCGTCCAGACGGCTAACAATATCCTCCATCCCAGCCCCAGGAAAGCAAACCCTCTGTCTCCTACTCCTATCAATCAAACAGAAAGCCCTATCCATGTACCTAACCTGACTGTCCCCAACAACAACAATGTTTTTACCTTCCTTTGTGTCTTTCGTCGTGACGCTCCCAGAAGTCGACTTACATTCATCGGGTAGCACGGAGAATGGGTTCGATGTTTCCACAACATTCTCCTGGGTCTTCGTTGTTTCTACCTCTCCACCCGTCTAACATCAATTGTAGGCAAATTACTAGAGTCGATTATAGCTGATAACATAAGAAGCCATCTCGATAGGCATAATTTGATTAATGATACTCAGCATGGATTCACATGAGGCCGTTCCTGCCTAACTAATTTATTAACTTTTTCAGTAAGGCTTTTGAGGCAGTTGATCATGATAAAGAATTCGATATTGTTTATTTGGATTTTAGTAAGGCTTTTGATAGAGTACCACATCAGAGACTCTTAAAGAAAGTGGCTGCTCATGGCATTGGGAAAAGTATTGTCATGGATCGAGTCATGGCTCACCAATAGGAAGCAGAGGGTGTGCATAATGGGGTTAATCGAGTGGGGATCTGTAACAAGTGGCTTTCCCTCAGGGATCGGTTTTGGGCCCGTTGTTTTTATAATATATATAAATGACCTTGACGAGGAATTTCTAGTGATATGAGCAAATTCGCTGATGACACGAAGATAGGTAGGATAATCGATTCAGACGTAGATGTCAGTGAACTACAGGAGGATTTAGACAAACTCAATTCCTGGTCAGAAAAATGGCAGATGCAGTTCAATGTAGATAAATGCAAGACGAAGAATGAGGGGAGACATGATCGAGTATATATGTGGAAGATGGGTATTAATAAGGGGGATATAAATAAGGTCTTGAGGATATCTCTCCAAGAGAGAACCCGCAATAATGGATTCAAATTGGATAAGTTTAGATTTAGAAAGGATATAGGAAAATATTGGTTTGGAAATAGGGTAGTTGATGAGTGGAACAGTCTGCCTAGTAGGGTCATTGAAGCTATGACCTTGGGTAGTTTCAAATTTAGGTTGGATAAATTCATAAATTCATGGATTAACAGGAGGCTAAAACATTTATTAGGGAGAAAAGAGGAATTTATAGGCGCATCAAAAGAGGAGATGTTAACCTTATTGACCAATATGTTCAGTTGAAAAGAGAAGTAAAAAGGGATTAGAAAGGCTAAACGTGACTATGAGATTAAGGTTGCTAATGAATCAAAGACTAATCCAAAAGGGTTCTTTCAAGTGTACAGGACGAAGGTGAGGGAAAAGGTAGGACCTCTGAAAATTGGGAATGGACAGCTGACGGATAACGAACTGGAAATGTGTTCTCTATTTAATGACTATTTTTGTCAGTCTTTACACAAGAAGACGTAAATGAGATTCCAGAAATTAACAATTATTCAGTTCCTGAAGAATTCAAATTAACTAATATTACTGTCACGAGGGACATGGTTATCAAACAGATAGATAAACTGAAGCAAAATAAGTCCCCGGGACCCGACGAGTTGTTTTCCAGGGTACTTAAAGAATGCAAATGGAACTTAGTCAGCCATTAACGAATGTGTTTAATACGTCCATCCTAACTGGTGTTGTGCCAGAGATGTGGAAGATAGCTAATGTAGTTCCTATATTCAAATCAGGGATAAGTCCATTCCATCAAATTACCGTCCAATAAGCCTCACGTCTATAGTAGGCAAATTATTAGAATCAATTATAGCTGATATTATCAGAAGTCACCTTGAAGAACATAATTTGATTAATGAATCTCAGCATGGGTTTACGAGAGGTCGTTCCTGCCTGACAAATTTACTGACGTTTTTTAATAAAACATTTGAGGCAGTAGACAGTGATAAAGAATATGATATAGTTTACTTGGATTTCAGTAAGGCCTTCGATAGAGTACCTCACAAGAGACTCTTAAGAAAGGTGGCAGCTCATGGTATAGGAGGTAAAGTTCTAGCATGGATAGAGGCATGGCTTACCAATAGAAAGCAGAGAGTTTCCATTAATGGGGTCAAATCTGAATGGGGATTTGTCACTAGTGGCGTTCCACAAGGATCAGTTTTGGGCCCATTGTTGTTCATAATTTACATTAATGACCTTGATGAAGGAATTGCAAGTGACATGAGTAAATTTGCTGATGATACAAAAATAGGCCGTATAATTCATTCTGAGGAGGATACCAGTGAACTCCAGGAGGATTTGGATAAATTAATGTCTTGGTCTGAAAAGTGGCAGATGAAGTTCAATGTGGACAAGTGTAAGGTGCTTGTCGTTGGTAATGAAAATATCCTCGAATTTATAAACTAGGTGAAGTTGAGCTTGATCATACAGAATGTGAAAAAGACTTGGGAGTCATGGTAAGCAGAAATCTAAAGCCAAGACAACAGTGCCTAAGTGTGCGCAATAAGGCTAACAGATTACTAGGATTTATTTCAAGAAGTATAAGCAACAGAAGTCCAAAAGTTATTTTAAGAACATAAGAACATAAGAATGGAGGAACACTGCAGAAGGCCTACTGGCCCATACAAGGCAGGTCCTTATCAAAACCACCACTACCTAAGAATTTATTCCCGTACTCACGACACTAATCAAACCCAGCCCCTCCCACTCATATATTTGTCCAATCTCTTTTTAAATCCACCCAAGGTCCCAGCCTCTATCACCCCACTCGGAAGATTGTTCCACGCATCTACAACTCTGTTCGAAAACCAGTACTTGCCTATGTCCTTTCTAAATCTAAATTTATCCAATTTAAATCCGTTATTTCTGGTTCTTACTTGGTTCGATATCCTCAGTATTTTATTAATATCTCCTTTGTTTATACCCATCATCCACTTGTACACCTCGATGATATCTCCCCTCATTCTACGCCTCTCCAGAGAGTGGAGATTCAACGCTCTAAGTCTATCTTCATACGGGAGATTTCTTATACTGTAAATCATTTTAGTCATTCTTTGTATGTTCTCCAATGAATCTATATCCATCCTGTAGTAAGGTGACCAAAACTGAGCTGCATAATCCAAATGAGGTCTCACTAGTGATGTATAGAGCTGTAAAATAACTTTTGGACTTCTGTTGCTTATACTTCTTGAAATAAATCCTAGTAATCTGTTAGCCTTATTGCGCACACTTAGGCACTGTTGTCTTGGCTTTAGATTCCTGCTTACCATGACTCCCAAGTCTTTTTCACATTCTGTATGATCAAGCTCTACTTCACCTAGTTTATAAATTCGAGGGATATTTTCATTACCAACGACTAGCACCTTACACTTGTCCACATTAAACTTCATCTGCCACTTTTCAGACCAAGACATTAATTTGTCCAAATCCTCCTGGAGTTCACTGGTATCCTGCTCAGAATGAATTATACGGCCTATTTTTGTATCATCAGCAAATTTACTCATGTCACTTGCAATTCCTTCATCAAGGTCATTTATGTAAATTATGAACAACAATGGGCCCAAAACTGATCCTTGTGGAACGCCACTAGTGACTAATCCCCATTCAGATTTGACCCCATTAATGGAAACTCTCTGCTTTCTATTGGTAAGCCATGCCTCTATCCATGCTAGAACTTTACCTCCTATACCATGAGCTGCCACCTTTCTTAAGAGTCTCTTGTGAGGTACTCTATCGAAGGCCTTACTGAAATCCAAGTAAACTATATCATATTCTTTATCACTGTCTACTGCCTCAAATGTTTTATTGAAAAACGTCAGTAAATTTGTTAGGCAGGAACGACCTCTCGTGAACCCATGCTGAGATTCATTAATCAAATTATGTTCTTCAAGGTGACTTCTAATAATATCAGCTATAATTGATTCTAATAATTTGCCTACTATAGATGTGAGGCTTATTGGACGGTAATTTGATGGAATTGACTTATCCCCTGATTTGAATATAGGAACTACATTAGCTATCTTCCACATCTCTGGCACAACACCAGTTAGGATGGACGTATTAAACACATTCATTAATGGCTGACTAAGTTCCATCTTACATTCTTTAAGTACCCTGGAAAACAACTCGTCGGGTCCCGGGGACTTATTTTGCTTCAGTTTATCTATCTGTTTGATAACCATGTCCCTCGTGACAGTAATATTAGTTAACTTGAATTCTTCAGGAACTGAATAATTGTTAATTTCTGGAATCTCATTTACGTCTTCTTGTGTAAAGACTGACAAAAATAGTCATTAAATAGAGAACACATTTCCAGTTCGTTATCCGTCAGCTGTCCATTCCCAATTTTCAGAGGACCTACCTTTTCCTCACCTTCGTCCTATACACTTGAAAGAACCCTTTTGGATTAGTCTTTGATTCATTAGCAACCTTAATCTCATAGTCACGTTTAGCCTTTCTAATCCCCTTTTTACTTCTCTTTTCAATTGAACATATTGGTCAATAAGGTTAACATCTCCTCTTTTGATGCGCCTATAAATTCCTCTTTTCTCCCCTAATAGATGTTTTAGCCTCCTGTTAATCCATTTGGGATCGTTATCTTTTGACCTAAATTCTCTCTGGGGAATAAATATACTCTGTGCACGTTGTACATTATTAAGAAAAAAATCATAAACGCAGATCCCATCGTTATCGTTAGCTAGATTACCCCAGTCGAGATTAGACAGGTGTTCTCTAAGTCCATTATAGTCAGCGGAACGAAAATCAGGAACTTTTACCGTATTATCCCTATTCTCGTACTCCCAGGTAATATTAAAAGTAATGGATTTGTGATCACTTGCGCCAAGCTCCTCAGTGATCTCCAGATTATTTACAAGGGTTTCTTTATTTGACAAGACTAGGTCGAGCAAATTATTACCTCTGGTAGGCTCCGTCACACACTGCTTCAGAAAACAGTCCTGAACTACTTCCATAAAGTCACTGGACTCCAGATTACCTGTCAAAGAAGTCCAGTCAATTTGACTAAAGTTAAAATCCCCTACTATCACTACGTTATTGTGTCTAGAAGCCCTAACAATTTCGTCCCAAAGAAGACTCCCTCTATCGTGTTCCAAGCCTGGAGGTCGGTATATTACACCTAGAATCAGTTTTCTTGACCCTCTAGAAACTCTACCCAAACAGATTCTGTTAATGGTCCATCTATTTTTATGCCTGTTTTTATGCAGCAATTTATATTTTCTCGTACATATAATGCAACTCCACCCCTTTCCCATTATATCTATCTACATGGAACAACTTAAACCCCTGAATATGACACTCTGCAATCATATCCCGACTCTTTATATTATACCACGTTTCAGTTATTGCAATGACATCAAAGTTCCCAGCACATGCTAGCAAACGTAATTCGTTAATTTTATTTCTGGCGCTTCGACAGTTAGTATAAAATACTTTGATATGTGTCTTCTTGTGAACCTTTTTCAGTTTTGTTTTACACAATTTCTGTTACTATCATTACCCTGTGTTACTCGATTACTGTTATTGTTAAGATTTATGATATCAAAGCTTGAATCAATATTCTGGCCCTCATTATTTACCATTCCTAAACCCATACCTCTAACTAATCCTAGTTTAAAGCCCTAACAACATCCTCAACTGAGCTGAGCGAGAAATCCTACACCTTCCCTGGATAAGTGAACCCCATCCCTGGCATACATGTCATTTCGGCCATAGAAGTGGTCCCAGTTGTCAATGAATGGGACTGCATTATCCTTACAGTGTTTGTCCAGCCAGCAATTTATACCAATTGCTCTGGACAGCCATTCATTTCCAACACCCCTTCTTGGCAAAATGCCACATATAACAGGGCTCCCTCCCTTCTTCCTAATGATGTCTATTGCTGCCTTATACCTACTAACTAAATCCTCACTTCTACGCTTGGCTACATCATTGCCTCCAGCACTGAGGCAGATAATAGGATTTATCCCATTACCATGCATGATGTTGTCAAGCCTGCTAACAATGTCTTCCATCCCAGCCCCAGGAAAGCAAACCCTCTGTCTCCTACTCCTATCTTTCAAGCAGAAGGCCCTATCCATATATCTAACTTGGCTATCCCCAACAACAACAATGTTTTTACCTTCCTTGGTCCCGTTCGTCGTGACGTTCCCAGTAGTCGACTCACATTCGTCTGGTAGCACAGAAAAGGAGTTCGAAGCTTCCACAGCAGTCTCTTTCTTCTTGGTCGTTACTACCTCTCCATTCGTCTTCTTGATCTTCAACTTCGTCCCATGCTGTCCGATCACTGACCAGGTTCCCTTCTTGACCTGAGGACTCACAACAGGAGGACTACTACGAATCCTCTTGTTTTCCTCCGTCAATCGCCGTATCTCAAGCTTCGCTACCCTCAATTCCTCCTTAAGCTGCTGGTAAAGTTGCTCAATAGGGGGCATCCTGGTTCAGTCCACAGGGAGTACACTAGACACGTCTTCACTGAGCTAAGAACAGGTCACCACTGAGCTAAGAACAGGTCACCACTGAGCTAAGAACAGGTCACCACTGAGCTAAGAACTCTATACATCACTAGTGAGACCTCATTTGGATTATGCAGCTCAGTTTTGGTCTCCTTACTACAGGATGGATATAGATTCATTGGAGAACATACAAAGAAGAATGACTAAAATGATTTACAGTATAAGAAATCTCCCGTATGAAGATAGACTTAGAGCATTGAATCTCCACTCTCTGGAGAGACGTAGAATGAGGGGAGATATCATCGAGGTGTACAAGTGGATGATGGGCATAAATAAACAAAGGAGATATTAATAAAATACTGAGGATATCGAACCAAGTAAGAACCAGAAATAACGGATTTAAATTGGATAAATTTAGATTTAGAAAGGACATAGGCAAGTACTGGTTTTCGAACAGAGTTGTAGATGCGTGGAACAATCTTCCGAGTAGGGTGATAGAGGCTAGGACCTTGGGTGGCTTTAAAAAGAGATTGGACAAATATATGAGTGGGAGGGGCTGGGTTTGATTAGTGTCGTGAGTACAGGAGTAAATTCTTAGGTAGTGGTTTTGATAAGGACCTGCCTTGTATGGGCCAGTAGGCCTTCTGCAGTGTTCCTCCATTCTTATGTTCTTATGATGAGTGGAACAGTCTGCCTAGTAGGGTTATTGAAGCTAGGACCTTGGGTAGTTTCAAATTTAGGTTGGATAAATTCATGAGTGAGAGGGGTTGGATTTGAGTGGGACTCGCGCATGAGTGGGTAAAATTGTCAAAGCTTATTTCTTGGGTAGCATTGAAAATTGGGTTGAGCAAATATTCTGTTAGTGGGACGGATTGTGAAGGACCTGCCTAGTATGGGCCAACAGGCCTGCTGCAGTGTTCCTCCTTTCTTATGTTCTTATGTTATGTTCTTATGAGTGAGAGGGGTTGGATTTGAGTGGGACTCGCGCATGAGTGGGTAAAATTGTCAAAGCTTATTTCTTGGGTAGCATTGAAAATTGGGTTGAGCAAATATTCTGTTAGTGGGACGGATTGTGAAGGACCTGCCTAGTATGGGCCAACAGGCCTGCTGCAGTGTTCCTCCTTTCTTATGTTCTTAAGATAGACTTAGAGCGTTGAATCTCCACTCTCTGGAGAGACGTAGAATGAGGGGAGATATCATCGAGGATATCGAACCAAGTAACAACCAGAAATAACGGATTTAAATTGGATAAATTTAGATTTAGAAAGGACATAGGCAAGTACTGGTTTTCGAACAGAGTTGTAGATGCGTGGGGACTTGTAACAAGTGGTGTTCCACAGGGATCAGTCTTAGGGAACTTTGATGTCATTGCAATAACTGAAACATGGTATAATACCAAGAGTCGGGATATGATTGCTGAGTGTCATATTCAGGGGTTTAAGTTGTTCCATGTAGATAGATATAATGGGAAAGGGGGTGGAGTTGCATTGTATGTACGAGAAAATATAAATTGCTGCATAAAAACAGGCCTAAAAAAAGATGGATCATTAACAGAATCTGTTTTGGGTAGAGTTTCTAGAAGGTCAAGAAAACTGATTCTAGGTGTAAATATACGACCTCCAGGGGGATCACGATAGAGGGAGACTTTGGGACGAAATTGTTAGGGCCAGGACAATAACGTAGTGATAGTAGGTTTTAACTTTAGTCATATTGACTGGACTTCTTTGACCGGTAATCTGGAGTCCAGGGACTTTATGGAAGTAGTTCAGGACTGTTTTCTGAAGCAGTGTGTGACGGAGCTACCAGAGGTAAAATTTGCCTGACCTAGTCTTGTCAAATAAAGAAACTCTTGTAAAAAATCTGGGGATCACTGAAGAGCTTGGAGCTAGTGATCACAAATCCATTACCTTTTAAAATTACATGGAGTACGAGAATAGGGATAAACGGTAAAAGTTCTGATTTTGTTCTGCCGATTATATTGACTTAGGGGAAAACCTGTCTAAACTCGACTGGGTAATCTAGCTAACGATTACGATGGGATCTGCGTTTATGATTTTTTACATAAGAACATAAGAACATAAGAAAGGAGGAACACTGCAGCAGGCCTGTTGGCCTATATAGGCAGGTCCTTCACAATCCGTCCCACTAACAGAATATTTGCTCAACCCAATTTTCAATGTCCCAAAAAATAAACTTTGACAATTTACCCATCATGTGGAGCCCTCAAACCAACCCCCCTCACTTTTTTTAA
>WNWK01052532.1:0-12154 GCA_009830355.1 Cherax destructor
AAGAACATAAGAACATAAGAATGGAGGAACACTGCAGAAGGCCTACTGGCCCATACAAGGCAGGTCCTTATCAAACCACCACTACCTAAAAATTTATTCCCGTACTCACGACACAAATCAAACCCAGCCCCTCCCACTCATATTTGTCCAATCTCTTTAAAGCCACCCAAGGTCCTAGCCTCTATCACAGTACTCGGAAGATTGTTCCACGCATCTACAACTCTGTTCGAAAACCAGTACTTGCCTATGTCCTTTCTAAATCTAAATTTATCCAATTTAAATCCGTTATTTCTCGTTCTTACTTGGTTCGATATCCTCAGTATTTTATTAATATCTCCTTTGTTTATGCCCATCATCCACTTGTACACCTCGATGATATCTCCTCATTCTACGTCTCTCCAGAGAGTGGAGATTCAACGCTCTAAGTCTATCTTCATACGGGAGATTTCTTATACTGTAAATCATTTTAGTCATTCTTCTTTGTATGTTCTCCAATGAATCTATATCCATCCTGTAGTAAGGAGACCAAAACTGAGCTGCATAATCCAAATGAGGTCTCACTAGTGATGTATAGAGCTGTAAATAACTTTTGGACTTCTGTTGCTTATACTTCTTGAAATAAATCCTAGTAATCTGTTAGCCTTATTGCGCACACTTAGGCACTGTTGTCTTGGCTTTAGATTTCTGCTTACCATGACTCCAAGTCTTTTCACATTCTGTATGATCAAGCTCAACTTCACCTAGTTTATAAATTCGAGGGATATTTTCATTACCAACGACAAGCACCTACACTTGTCCACATTGAACTTCATCTGCCACTTTTCAGACCAAGACATTAACTTATCCAAATCCTCCTGGAGTTCACTGTTATCCTCCTCAGAATGAATTATACGGCCTATTTTTGTATCATCAGCAAATTTACTCATGTCACTTGCAATTCCTTCATCAAGGTCATTAATGTAAATTATGAACAACAATGGGCCCAAACTGATCCTTGTGGGAACGCCACTAGTGACAAATCCCCATTCAGATTTGACCCCATTAATGGAAACTCTCTGCTTTCTATTGGTAAGCCATGCCTCATCCATGCTAGAACTTTACCTCCTATACCATGAGCTGCCACCTTTCTTAAGAGTCTCTGGTGAGGTACTCTATCGAAGGCCTTACTGAAATCCAAGTAAACTATATCATATTCTTTATCACTGTCTACTGCCTCAAATGTTTTATTGAAAAACGTCAGTAAATTTGTCAGGCAGGAACGACCTCTCGTAAACCCATGCTGAGATTCATTAATCAAATTTATGTTCTTCAAGGTGACTTCTGATAATATCAGCTATAATTGATTCTAATAATTTGCCTCACATAGACGTGAGGCTTATTGAGAGAATTTGATGGAATGGACTATCTCGATTTGGAACCATAGGAACTACATTAGCTATCTTCCACATCTCTGGAAACACCAGTTAGATGGACTATTAAACACATTCGTTAATGCTGCCAGCCATGCATTCTTATACCTAAACACTCGTGGGCCCGACTTATTTCTCAACTATCTCTTGGAAAATGCCACTGTAACAGGCTCCTCCCTTCTTCCAGATGTCTATTGCTGCCTTATACCTACTAACTAAATCCTCACTTCTACGCTTGGATACATCATTGCCTCCAGCACTGAGGCAGATAATAGGATTGATCCCATTACCATGCATGATGTTGTCAAGTCGGCTAACAATGTCTTCCATCCCAGCCCCAGGAAAGCAAACCTCTGTCTCCTACTCCTATCTTTCAAGCAGAAGGCCCTATCCATATATCTAACTTGGCTATCCCCAACAACAACAATGTTTTTACCTTCCTTGGTACAGTTCGTCGCACGTTCCCAGTAGTCGACTCACATTCGTCTGGAAGCACAGAAAAAGGAGTCTGAAGTTTCCACAGCAGTCTCTTTCTCTTCGTCGTTACTACCTTCCATTCGTCTTCTTGATCTTCAACTTCGTCTCCATGCCGTCCGGCCACTGCCCAGGTTACCTTCTGACCTGAGGACTCACAACAGAGTGACTACCACGAATCCTCTTGTTTCTTCTCCGCTGTCTGCCATCTCTGCTTCAAGCACCCTCCTAATTCCTCCTTGCTGCTGGTAAAGTTGCTCAATAGGGGGCATCTTGATTCAGTCCAGAGTACACTAGACACTGCCCTCACTGAGCTAAGAACAGGTCACCACTGAGCTAAGAACAGGTCACCACTGAGCTAAGAACAGGTCACTGTTAAGAACAGGTCACCACTGAGCTAAGAACAGGTCACCACTCAAAGCTAAGAACAGGTCACCACTGAGCTAAGAACAGGTCACCACTGAGCTAAGAACAGGTCACCAGTGTCTGGAGAAGATGAGCTCAGGTGGCACCTGGAAGTGTGAACCAGACGTTGTTGTGTGAAAGAGAGAGAGACTGCTTCTACAACAGAGACGAAGAATCACCAAACTTTTGAAATGTCTCACAATTTCACAAGAGCGGGAAAGAAATATACCGGCTAGAGGTATTAAAAAAATGAGATAAAAACTGTTGGAATCATAAGAGTCTAGGAGAGACAGAGGCAGCAAAAAGATAGTAATGAAATTGAAAGAAACTCAAAATATTTCTGATACTGGAAATCCAGAACAAAACCCACATCTTGTGGTCATGTTGATCGAAGGAGATAGAACTTATCTTTAAGTGTAAGTTCTATCTTACTGCTAATTACCGTTTTATATCTGTACAACAACTTTGTTGATGTAGCGACGTTGGTAGATTGTGTGTATGGCGGTAGTGGCGGTGGGGATGGCGGTGGTGGGGATGTTGAAACAATTCCGTGTAGGAAGGAACATCACATAGCACTTTACTCCCTGCCCAGCAGCGCTCCCTTACCCCTGAGGGGAGATGACCAGCCCAGGAAGCCCAGTAACCAAGCAGGAAGACAAAGGAGGGAGTAGGAGATGGAGAGTCTGGGAAAGATGAGAGGCAGAGCCAGGGAGAGTATGCCGAAATAGAGAGGGAACATTGGAGGGAAGAGAGGGGAGATGGAAAGTCCGGGAAAGATGAGAGAGGCAGAGGGAGAAGTAGGTAGATGAGAGAGACATGGAAACATGAGTGAAACAAGAAGACAAATGGAGGAGAGAGACACAGGAAACATTATAGACGGGAGTGGGATGGACAGAGAGGAATTGAAACCTGCTTACAGCATCTCTACCATCCTTGCGGATGATACCAAAATAACGTTAGCACTAGACGAGCTTCAGCTCCATGGTCAGGCTCCGAGAGTATAGTAAGAATCTCGAAACTCATCAAAGGTAAAGGTTGAAAGAGCCTGAGTAGAACATAAATACAAACAAAAATGTTTCTAGTTGTGTTTAATAATATAATCTTTATTTCTACAATACATATACAAGGTATACAGACCATAGCTGACATTAGTGACATACTATATAGAAAATCCCTGGTTATGCAGAACATTTCGGGCAAATTAGGTCAAGTCCCCAGGATGCGACCCACACCAGTCGACTAACACCTAGGTACCTATTTTTACTGCTAGATGAACAGGGACATCAGGTGTCTTAATGAAACAAGCCCACGATGCTACCTCACCGGGGATCGAACCACGTACCTCAGTGAGTATTGTGTGACTGACGTGTGTAGATGACTGCACTCTTAATTATTAACAGGTGTTGCAGGTGTGCCCATGTTGTGCATGTGATTAAATACGAATATGTGAATAGTAATCTCTGGAATATATGCATGTCATGCATATATATTTAATACATTAATCTTACCTACATTTAGAACCACATATTTTGTACATTATTTATACATAGATATATGATCACGCTTTGCTCACGTCCTCAATGTGGCAATTCATAATATATATCTGTGGCGCTTTCATATGACTGCAACTCATACTGAAGCTTGCAAGAACTATACATGAGTGCACTACATGTGGGCTATATGAGTGTCGTCAGGAAGTGGTACAGTCTGGAGAGACGTAGTGGAGGCAGGATCCATACATAGTCAAGAAGAGGTATGGACAGGTCATGGAGTGGGAGGAGTGACCCAGGAAGACCAGCTAAGCAGCGGGGCCATGAGCTAAGAATCGACCCCTGCAATAACAAGTGGTAAGTACATGAGTGCACTTGGTGTCACATACATGAGCACTTGACATTTGAAAATGTCTCTAATAACTTTTAAGGTAATTTTCCATGTCAGAATTATGTATAAAATGACTTCATTGATTTAAAAAAAAAATCACTCACTGTGTCGCATTGCAATGATTTTTCAGAGTTTGGAGTTGGTCCAGGTATACTGTTTTACCTTTTACCTTTTTTATTAAAAAAAATGGTGGGAATCAGTTAAAGGCTCGATATTAGCTATGTGTGGTGCGACTTCTTTGTTGACCGCCTTGTCAAGCAGGCTGTTGCTGTTAGCGGTTCGCAGGCTTCCATAGGCATCGTAGGCTGATCTGCACCTTTCAGCTGGTAGTACTGGCTGTTTCACTGAGTTACCTGACTGATTACCTATTTAATCAGCCGGGTTGTGGTGCGTTTCTATTTTTATACAGGGAGCACCAACAGTCTCACTAATCGAGGCCGGGTCGCTGGCACGATGTTTTCTGAAACGTCGTAAGGTACAAACTTGAGGTAAACAGATTTGTTGACTTGGAGTGGATGTTTAGCTGATAATTTGAGGACGAGGCTGATTCAGTGATTCAGACTACTTGACTCAGCAAATACATAGAAAACTTATTTCCTGACTCTCCACTGACCTTATTACTACCACCACCACCATCAGACCACCACCACCATCACACCACCACCACCACCACCACCAAGCCAACAGTATCTGAAACTGAGAAAGCTCCGAGGGGGAAGCATCACCATTCTCCCCAAGCCAATAGCTCAGAGATTCCAGGAGTGCTTCCACTCAGCAGTTACTAAGAGAGGGGTCCCCACTCAGATGTTAGTATTGTCTATACTAGGTTTGCATCATTGTTCCTTAGGGTCTGGATGAGTTCTCCAGTTTCCTTGAGATGGAGGGTAACAGATAGCTGAAAAGTTAGTTTTTACATGAAAAAGGAACTTCATCAAAGCCCTTAAGACTACATGGTTGTCATCTTATATAGAGGGACTGCTTTCAGGTACCTGGTAGTAGAGCAATTAATTGTGAGTAAATAATCATTTCCCATTCTGGTCCTGGGATTGGACCGACTACATCTACTATCAGCTTGCTGAAAGGTCCACCTGGTGCTGAAATAAGCTGAAAGGGAACAGGTTTAATACATTGCCAAGGTTTCCTATAAATTGACAGACATGATAGGTCTTACTATTTTCTTCCACTGTCTCCCACAGCTGAGGCTTGAAGAAATGCCTGGAAACCTTGGACATCATCATCATTTGGTGACAAAACACTTGTTCTCCTTCCCTTGGTACTACAAACAGAGGCAACTTCTTTGTAAAAGTTTCCTCTCTGAAATGAAAGCACTTATTAAATTGTGAAACTGCTTCCTCAGCCACAGCTGAGGCTCTGATCAGTGTTTCATCATTCTCCTGTACAGAATTTAAATGCACCTTAGTAGATGCAGCCTCTCTCACACTCCTGAACTGATCTATGCTCCAATCATGCTCAGCTCTGGCTGGAACATTCTTTTCTTCAGTTGACTGCAGTTCAACATCAGAAAACAGTGTTTCCAGACTTAAGCCCTTATCATCCTCATGAGAAATATCATAAAGACTATTTATAGCATGATCATGAGCCATACTTCTCATGGTGGAACCAGTAGGGAGAAATTATTTGCGGAGGTCCCGGGTTCAACTCCCGGACAGGCCCCCATGTTATGTTATTTTCCCCTATTTATCATCAAGGTTCTACATGTACTAGCATAGGGTATTTACTTAAAAGGTCTTAGGGTAAAAGGAGGATATTTATAGGCTAAAATTATACTTACTCATGCTTAGCTGCTGCATCTGAAAACTTATTGGTCCTTTCACATTCCTCTCAAAGGTTATTTAAACCAACATTATAAAAATAGAGCTATATTAAGAGTATATATACAGTTAATGTACAGGTATCCACTCCTAAACATATAACCAGCCTCTCCCAAGCACATGGCTCAGCTGCCACCTTTAACTCTCTTTTTCTCAACATTTCTTACCCCTCCAGTGTCTTGATACACTGAAGATCACAGAATATCATGGTAACATCGATCTACAACCCTCCATTACTTCTTGGACACTCATTCTGCCCAGAAACACAAGGTTAAGATCAGCTAAATACAATACTAGCTCACTGCATCATCCATGTTCCAGGAGAGAGGATTGTGGGAAACAGCAGTCTCTCTAAGCTCCTCCCCTCAACAAAACACATCACTTTGCACATCTCCACATGTACTCTCAATATATCTTATGTTATTACAATGAGACATGCAACTTATAACTAGTACTTATAAAAAAGTGCATTTATATTTTTTATAACATATTATATTGAGAAATCAGGTAATTCAGCTCTTTGAAGTCTTTAGGGTGGCCTGACCTAAGACCTCATAGCAAATTCTGAATAATTCAATATAATTAGGTATTCATGTTACTTAATTACTACAATACATGCTGGGCTCCATAGCCCCCATAACAAGTCCATAATACCCCATAACATTGGCCAATTTCATACACAATTTGAGTAATGCCAATTTCAAAAAGGGGCCAAAATTAACAACACAAACATTCCTAGCACTAAAATAATGTTTTCTCTGTTCATTAGTTACATCTTCAGGCCCCTCTATTATTACGCTTGCTTTCCATTTTGAATTTTTATTCACTCAAAAAATAGAAGATTTACTGTTATGCAGACTACTGCATTATTGTAAAAGTGGTATAAGACATCACACATCCCTATCTAAGGCCTACTTTTACTGGGAAATAATCTCCCTCTCGCCTACATACATACATACCCGAGCCTCACTATCCTCGTAAAAACTTTTCACCACTTTCAATAACCTACCTCCTGTTCCATACATTTGCAACATCTGCCACATTGCCCCCCTATCCACCCTATCATATGCCTTTTCCAAATCCATAAATGCCACAAACACCTCTTTACCCTTATCTATAATATCGGTGCATTTGTTAAAGTATATTAGACCCACCAGTTATCGTGTATTGGACATGTGACGTGATTTATTTACCCTTGAACACAGGCAAAAATCGAACATTTCCGCTACTTTGAGCTCAATTTCAAGTTACAGTGGAACTCTGAGTTTTGGTCGTAATCCATTCCAGGAGCTAGGCCTAAAGTCGAAGCGGCCGAAAGTCGAAGCAATATTTCCCATAAAAAATAATGGTAATACAATTAATCCGTTTGAGACACCCAAAAATATTCACAAAAAAATACATTTTTTAAAGAATAACTATAGTTTTACATACACAAAACAATTGTAAATATATATAAAGTAATAAATTTATAATTAAACATTTAAATAAACATTTAAAATAACATTTACTTAACTTAATTGAAGAGACTTGCTGGCATCTGGAAGATAGGGAGGAGGAGAGGGGAGGGAGCACACATTGTTTGGAAGGGAAATCCCCCTCCTTAACCCTTAAACGGTCCACACGTATATTTACGTTAGCTCGCCCAGTGCCCTGAATCTTTTGAAAAAAAAAAAAAATATATATATAAAAATAAAGAGCACATTTTTTTAAGTGTTATAGGATAATAAAAAAAGAATTTGGGTCAGTAGTTACCGAGATATGAGGCAGAGAAGTTGGCACTGGATGCTCACCTGACAGCAACAGGAGTCCTGCCGCTTGCAGAATCATTGCCGATATACCTTTTTTTCACTTTTTTTTTATTATTTTATATAATTTTTATGTTCTCATAATCACAATTTATAGTAGTTCTTGTGATTTCATAGCCAATCTGTGTTCTGACACTAATATTAGGTACTGAAATTGTACTCAAATAATAATAATAATAATAATAGTGCATAAAAATAATAATAATAATGATAGTGAATAATAATAATAATAATAATAATAATAATAATAATAAAAGTTCCCTTGAAGCATCGCTGCCTTATCTCATCTGATCTCCACTAATGATGACTGGTGACATTTCACGAAGAGTGAGCCGTAGTCTTATCTCTTCTTATCAGTCCAGTAATTACAGTGATGACATTTGATGAGTTTACACTGCTTCCCTTTATTTGTTACGCAAACCTGTCTGTCTGTCTGTATCTGTCTGTCTTTCTGTCTGTCTGTCTGTCTTTCTGTGTGTTATCTCCTTTCTGTCTGCTTGTCTCAGAGAGTAGCTCATGAACCAACTGGTATTACGCAGATCACAAGCACAGTATAACACTTTGTCTTGATTTTTTTAGTTATCCTAGGTAATTTACACTATGTATAATTGTATTTACGTATGTGTTCCTGTGAGATAGAGACAGAGACAGAAAGATACAGACAGACAGACAGAGATAGACAGCCAATCAGGTACCCAGCTGACCAGCCAGCTGCTGGCCAGCCAGGTGGCCAACCAGCTGCTTGCCAGCCAGGTGGCCAGGCAGGCAGACAGCCAACCTGTGTCTGTCTGTGTGTCTGTTTTTCTGTCTGTCTGTGTGTCTGTTTTTCTTTCTGTCTGTGTGTCTGTTTTTCTGTCTGTCTGTGTGTCTGTTTTTCTGTCTGTGTGTCTGTTTTTCTGTCTGTGTGTCTGTTTTTCTGTCTGTATGTTTTTCTGTCTGTCTGTGTGTCTGTTTTTCTGTCTGTCTGTGTGTCTGTTTTTCTGTCTGTCTGTGTGTCTGTTTTTCTGTCTGTCTGTGTGTCTGTTTTTCTGTCTGTCTGTGTGTCTGTTTTTCTGTCTGTCTGTGTGTCTGTTTTTCTGTCTGTCTGTGTGTCTGTTTTTCTGTCTGTCTGTGTGTCTGTCTTTCTGTCTGTCTGTGTGTCTGTCTTTCTGTCTGCTTGTCTCAGAGAGTAGCTCATAAACCAACTGGTATTACGCAGATCACAAGTGCATTATATCACTTTGTCTTTATTTTTTTAGTCATCCTAGGTAATTTACACTATGTATAATTGTATTTACATATGTGTTCCTGTGAGATAGAGACAGATAGAGACAGAGACAGATTGATACAGACAGACAGAGATAGACAGCCAATCAGGTACCCAGCTGACCAACCAGCTGCTTGCCAGCAAGGGGGCCAGGCAGGCAGGCAGCCAGCTGGCCTGCCAGCCTGCCAACATCACTTTCCACTTTAAAAGGGAGTGTTAATATGACATGACATCAGTGAATCCTTGGTGTTTGCCGCAGTGTTTGCTCTAGCTGGTGCTCAATTTACCTGGTGCTCCCACAAGGTACTAAGTGGTCCCAGATTTTTTTAATATGGCGCACACCGAGTGTTAAGACCCATTCTATGCTCACCAGGCATCTCAGGCCAATCGTGCCAAATTTGGAGGCAGGAAAAATAAAACGTAAAAATACGTTTGGGGCAGTAGCAGTACTAACGTATATATACGTTTGGACCGTTTAAGGGTTAAAGACTTCAGGTAACAAGTCCCTCTCTGGAGTTACTTCCCTTTGTCTTTTAATGCCACTAGGACCAGCTTGAGAGTCACTAGACCCCTGTCGCACAAAATAACTGTCAAGAGTGCTCTGTTTCTGGCGCCTCTTTAAGATGTCCCTAAAATGGGACATTGTTTTGTCACTGAACATGTTGCAGAGATGAGTTGTTTCAGCTTGCTCAGGGTGGTATTTCACCACGAAGCTTTGCAGCTTATTCCACATTCCACACATGTCCTTAAGCACTGAAGAAGGCACCTCCTTCACTCCCTCTTCTTCCTTCTCCTCCTGTGAAGCAAGTTCCTTGCCTTTTCACATATGATGGCCTCTGAAATACTATCACCTGCTATCTGTTTATTGTTTATACACACCAACAATTTCTCAACCTCTTCCACTGTTTTTGATCTATTTTTTGGCAAACATGTCAACACCTTTTGCAACATCAGCTTCCTTGAGTTCTTTTCTCTTTGCCAGGATAGAAGTGATAGTAGATTTGTTTTTTCTGTACATCCTGGCAAGCTCCCCCACACGTACCCCACTCTCATATTTTTCTACTATCTCTTTCTTCAGTTCTATTGTGTTCCTCACTTTCTTTACCACAGGGGTGATATTAGGAAGCTTCTTTGGACCCATGGTGACTTATTTCACAGTCACAATCAATAAACAATCACTAAACACAATGAATTTATTGTGAAATGTTTGGATGAGCGTGCAGGGTAATGTACACTCAAGGGTAAACAACACTAGACTGGCTCATGGCGCCTGCACGGTGAGGTGCGCAAGCGTGGGCAGGCAGACAGATCTGGTATGCTGGCCAAAACTCGGGGCAATGGCCGAAAGTCGGGGCAAAATTAAGCCGAAAAAAGCGACCGAAACTCAAAACGGCCGATACTCGGGATGGCCGAAACTCGGGGTTTCACTGTACTTTTAGTCTGTAAACCATTTGAAATTATCTCTATTTCTGTAATATATCTTCCATTCTATCAAATGAGACCAAGAAACCAGAATACAGTGGACCCCCGAGTTTCGTAAAAACTTCACTCCTGAAGTCTGCTCAAGTGCCATTACCGAACGAATTTACTCCCTTAAGGAAAAATTTCACGTAGGTTAGTCTATTTCAGACCCCAAAAAATACACTTCCACAAGAACTTACAAAATTATACTTACATAATTGCACGATTTCCGGGGTATTCGTTAACCGAGGGTCCACTGTACAACCATAAATACCATACGAAAACACACCACAAAGTCAGTGTTTCATACGAAAAACACGGTTGGAGGTTTTTTTTTCTCATTATGCACTGTGTGCTGCAGGATTTTTTTATACTGCACACACTGACCACACAGACCCATTCTTTCATATGTAGATCTACCAGCTTTCTCCCGCAAGATTTGAAGCCACTAGAATTTTGGTGTAATATTAACCCTTTGGGGGCGACAGGCCTTCTCGGAAACGTGTTCCTGGGGTCGAAAAATATTCAGAAAAAAAAAAATTTTATGAAATGATAGTTTTTTTTTTCTGAATCTAAATAGCTAAACAAAAAATTTTTGCGATCAATACTTACGGTGATATGGAGGCTTCAAGTTGACCCAAAATGAACTGATGCCAGCAACATCGGCGACTTCCAGTTGGCCGGTAATCGTTTTTTTTTTTTTTTTAAAGTTGTTTTCTTATGAAATTTAATTTTTTTTTTTCAAATAACTTTTATGGACTGTGAGACCAATATAAGGGCTGTTTTTCAAATATTCACTCGCTATTTCTTATAAAATAATGCCACAAAGTTTGTTATCACTAGTTTGTTTACAAAACATATTTACAACAATGTACAATGTACAATTATGTTTATAACTATTGTTCAATCATATATATACACATATTGAGTCACTGCAGATGTTTCTAGAAGTTCTGCAGCCTGTGGAAGTCTGAAACATGGTTCCATGCACAGTGGTGTTTCACATTCCACACACATAAAACGAGTGTCTTTGCATTGATGTGGGCGTCTTTTTGTATGTGCACAGACATAACACCTCTTCTGAGCCTTTTTCTTGCAAGCAGTAGCAGGCAGTTTTGTTAGGAAGTGTTCACCACCAAGCCTCAGACGAGAGGGTAGTTGTTGGTAATTTCATGGGCGGTTTTCTATTGCAGGTGGTGTTTCTTGGTACTTGGTGATTATTTGCCTGATAACAGACAAACAAAATTCGCCATATGGTGGTTTGTTTGTGGTCTTCAACTTATAAACATTATAAGCATTGAGCATGGAAATGTCCAGAATGTGAAAAAAGAGTTTTATGTACCACTTATAACTCTTTCTAACACAATCAGCAAACCCAATCTGCATGTCACATTTGTCCACTGAACGCATATTGAGAGTGTAGTCCATCACAGCTGCAGGTTTTAGAATGGGTTCATCGGTCTCTATTCACCCTGCCACTGTCTGCCATTTCATTAGGGCGAATTGATGACAACAGTGTGACATCTCGTTTGTCATGCCACCGAAATGCCATGATATCATTGGCAGCAAACACCTGTACCTCACTCTACGAGTGCCTGCATTGAACCTAGGCATATGCTTACGATTTGCACGAACTATTCC